>JAVXUP010001019.1:0-12500 GCA_033070095.1 Escallonia herrerae
CATTTTGTTTTTCACCTTTCAATCATTCTCAATGAGAGCCAAAAAAACCAAACTCAAATCAATCAAAGTCATCTTCAACGGAAATCAGACAAATCAATCAATAATCTTCAACACAAATCAATGAGAGCTTTCTAAATAATCATAGTTTATTAAAAAAATTTAGTGTAATGGTACAATGTCAACTGGGGGAATCATGTTGGGAGGGATTCTCGGCATTAACCGGATTTACAATATACCTAACCGCTCTAGGCCGGCCTTTCATAATTTGCCAAGCCATTCTATATCTAAAGGTGTCTACTTCTGCTTGGCTCCACACCGCCGCCTTGAGGCTCTCGGACCGGCAAATGTAATCCATGTACATGCAAAGGAAAACGCCGCAGTCCGAAGTGTTACGTTGCTTGGGCCTCTTCTTCAGTCGCCAATCGAGCTTTGGCCGCGCCGGTACAGGGTTACCACGGATACCATTGACCATTGCACAAAATATATTCTGCGAGAAACACAAAACGGCGTAAGACACGAGTTAACATTTATGCCAAGTTACAATAACTGTTAAACAACAATCGTAATATTACCATTGAGTCCAACTGGGCTTTGTACATCTGCAGCACAGGCATGTGGGCGGTATCGTCGTGGAGACTGTCGATCACCGATACGACTCTGTCGGTTCATAGCAAACCAAGTACCAGTGGCTTTCCCCTAAAAATGGGATTAGAAACACGTCGGCAACACTTGCGCTCACTGGACTATCCCTAGCAAGATACGCTCGTAGGTTAGCGGACGGTCTCCACTGGCTCAACTTTTTCTTCCTCCTTTGCTCGACCCACTCATGCCATTCAGACACTAGGAGGCTATGAAAAAAGGCATCCAACAAAAAAAAGGCCGGGTACTCGTTCAGCCGCTCCCGACCCCTTTCCTTCAGAATCTCCACGTATGTGGAGATGACACCGTTGTCTAACCAACTCCCCGGAGCCAGGGAGGCCATTTCTCCCCACTCGCAAGTGTAATCCATGCCCTCCGGATGATTCACACTATACAACGCTTTGTCCCCGGGGAAGCCGCTAAAATAACGCTCTCTGATTATTTGGCATTTATGCGGCTTTAGGGGCTTCACTGGATGCCCCGATATTGCCCTCGGGGGTCGACGGGGGATATTGCACTCCTTCGGGGGGTCGAGGGGGATATTGCCCTCCTTCGGCAATAGATGGTCCTGCCCACGGGACAATGGGCAGTGTCTCTGACAGACTGATGTGTCCGAAACCCCAGTCTTGCGTGACTTGACTCTGAGAGAAGGGTTGGGGTTCCGAGTCCAATAGCAAAGAGAAGGAGGGCGCACTGTAGTCTTCCCACGGCGCTTGAGCCTGGCCCATGGTGCTTGGCGGTCCCCAATCACCACCCATTCCCGGTACAGAGGGACCACCATATCCCTGGCTCACTCCCGAAGTCTGTCCCGAGGGATCGGTGTATCCCTCGCTCACATATGGGGGCTGCCACCCCGGATAACCCATTCCCGGGCTGACGCCGGAAGGCTGGCCCGATGCTTGGTGTAAAAAATCCCGCAGCCATACGCCAACGCATCAGCCTGTTGGCGAAGCTCCTCGCCCATTGCATCCACCAAATCCTTCCGCTCGCTCAACTTCTGGAAGAAGGCGAACGAGGCATTAACCTACATCCAGAGAGATAATAAATAAGTAACTTCATACACAGTTAGAATCATCAAGTTCAATTAAAGCACTTATTGGCCAACTTACCAGATTGTATGCCATGTGCTCATCGATCTGACCCCTAGGGTGGTACTTCTCCCCGCGTTCAAACCTTACTGGAGCTACTCTCCTCCGGGTGATGCGGTAGTACCACCCATTGTACTGTTCGATGCTGATCACGGGGTCAGGCTCCGACACAATGGCCGCCAGCGTGTCCTGCCAGGAATCCCAAACCTCAAGTTCTCGTGCGCACAAGTTGTGCGCATTTGCCTTGCCAAACCGAGGGACACCCGGTGGGTTCCTGTTAAGCCTCATATCCGGCGCATCGGCTGGCAACCCCTGCAGGCACTCAAAATGGCGCATAGCACGATCTGGCAGCTGCCACTCTGCGACCTCGAAGTGGATCAGGGGTGTGCGTTGCAACCCAGAGAGCGTGAAGACGAACGACTCTCCCACCCGTCGCGCCAAATGTTTGTACGGTGCCCATCGCATCTGGCCAGGAGATAACGAGTCGAGCTCCCCCGATAGTACGTAATGTTGTGATGGGGATCGTCTCTCCTCTGGTAGTGGCTGTCCTTCCGGCTGTACTCCCAGGCGCACAACCGAGGCCACACATTATCGGTTCCGTCCCTACGCGTGGGTGCGCCGGTAGCAAGGTGTTCATAAGACCACACCTGAGAGCAAAGACAAATTAAATAAAGTATCGTCAAATTTTATTGTCAATTCAACCCAAAAAAAAAGAAACGAGCAAGTAATCAAGAATTGTATGATATACCTGCAATAGCGAGAGACATGCACATATCGCTTTGGAGTCGGGCCTCGTTGCCTTGTGCAATGCTCGGTACAGGTACGCAAGAGTTGCGGCTCCCCAGGCATAATCCCCAACCTCCAGCAGGTTACCCAACAACGGTAAATATTTGACGCTGACGGTATTCTTCGACGTTGTTGGGAACAGAATTGCCCCCATCACCCACAAGAGGAAAGCTTGTGTGTACAGCACAAGCATCTGATCCGTGTAGTTATCCGGCAGAACCTTGTAGGTATCTACCAACCACTTCAACTTGATACCACCAGTGCTAAATTGATCCTGGGGTATCGAAGTAAAGAAGTCCCTAGCGGTCCTCTTATTCGTTGCTTCCGACGGAGGAGCTATTACCGGCCGCCCCGTCACCGGTAACCCTAAGATGAACCCTACATCTTCTAGGGTAATTGTCATCTCTCCGAGAGGGAAGTGAAACGTATTCGTTTCACTTCTCCACCTTTCAACAAGGGCACCTATTAAGTGCCGGTCAAGTTGTTGAAAGATCTGCCCATGCGTGAAAATCCCAAACCCAATCCCACGCAGTAATCTTTTCTGGGTTCTGTTCAATTTCCATGCTTTAAAATTATCGGATACTTCTACCGTGTTGAGAAGTGCTCTTTCCTACGAATTAATAAATACAATTTAAGCAAATTAAACGATATACAACGTTCCCAAGAATAACAAAGTTGATAAAATAAGTATCTTACTCCACCATCCCATATGAGCGTACTGATATGGTTTGCTTGGTCGTATAATACGGACGGATCTTCTGGTCCAGGGTTGAAATCCATTTTTCGCAACTGAAATTATGCAAAACGGCAAGGTTGGAAGCGTAAACATTCTCAAACATACAACGCTAGCACAGTCAACGCTAGCATGTGATCAGATAATACTCACATAAGTTCACATGCTGTGTATATGCAATGTACATAGATACAAACAGACACGGAATGATTTTACAAGTGAAATCACATGAACAAATAATACGCAATACACATATATAATCTATATATATGTATAGATACATTGACAAACGCTAGCACAATGCTCCGCGCACACATTCAAAATCATGCATAAGCCGCGATAACAACTCTAGATTATGAACAAATAAAGGATTGGTTTGTGAACTTACGTGATTGATTCGTCGAATAAAGGATTTCTTGAGAAGAAATTGCGCCGATCTACTTGCCAACGCCGCTAGAAGAATTGTGAGAAGAAGGAATGAATAGCAGTTTAGAAGGAATGAATAAGGGTTTCGAAGTAAAGAAAGGGAAAAACGGTCCGCTACACTGTCTAGCGGACGGTGGGATAATGACAAAGCGTCCGCTAAACAGTGTAGCGGATGACTTTGGCTGTCAACGTGGGCCCAAGAAGACTAGACAGTGTAGCGGAGGGGGGAGCAAAAATGGTAAAAAGGTCCGTCCGCTACACTATTTTGCGGACGGACACAAAAAAAGGATCTGTGCCGTCCATCCCGAAGGATGGACGGCTAAATCGCGCTAGCAAGATCTCCTATTTTGCTAGCGCTATCAATGGATCACGACCTTATATATATATATATATATATATATATATATATATATATATATATATATATATATATAGGGAGCTGATCCGTTGATAGCGCTAGCAAAATGGGAGATCTTGCTAGCGCGATCTGACCGTCCATCCCGAAGGGATGGACGGCCCAGATCGCGTATTTTTGCGGCGCTGTCAGCGGTCCGCTACACAGTGTAGCGGACCATCCTTTTTACCATTTTGCCCCTGCTCCCCCCTCCGCTACACTGTCTAGCGGAGCACATAATTGGGCCCAAAATGTCGTCCGCTAGACAGTGTAGCGGACGACTGACACAACTGACACATTTCCACGTGTTTGTACCTTTATTTCTACACACGACGGGTTGTCGGAATTCCTCAAGCTCCTTCGGCTACAATTTTCTTCTCCTCCTTCGGACTCGCTTCCATTTTCAGCTCCCTTCAAGCTTCGAGTAAAACTTGCTTCAAGCTTCACTCAAGTAAGGTAAGTTTGCGAATGGTGAAGTTTTCTTTATGGATTGAATGGTAAAATATAATTTTATTTTGTTCGGACAAAAACGTATAGATTTTTTTTTATGTTCTAGAAATTTGTCACTCTATTCTTCAATTTGTGATGTTCTAGACATGATGTTCATAAAAAAGGTGTAATTTGTAAACTCTAAATAAAATTATAGTTTAATTCGATTTTTTGGCATGATGAATTCGTCTATTTATCTTAGTAATTTTGATTTGTTATGTTCAGTAAATTAATAATTGTTAATTTGGAGACACTTTCAGGGGTTATGCATACGGTATGTTTGTCATCCTAAATTGGTCTATTCGCCAACTGTAATTTTTAGGTAATATTTTCAGTTAGAAATGCCATTTGATTGTTAAGCGTAGTCTATTTCTACACAGGTCTTGTTTCACAATGTCTGATTTCGTGTCGAGCTCCAACGTCCCCGTAGATGCTAGTGATCCGTATCTAGGACGAACGTTTCAAACATTGGAAGAAGCTGAAGAATGTTTTCGAGCGTATTCATTGAGGGTTGGTTTTGGCATTAGAATAAAGACTACAAGAACAAGCAACGTAACAAAAAAGATATGCTCTCGTTTATACGAGTGTCATAGGGGCAGAAATCCACAGCAAAATGAGACACGCGTAGGGAATGATGACAGTGATGACGAAATAGGATATTCGCGTAGAAGACGGGACTGCTTTGAGCGCACAAATTGCCAGGTCAAGATGTTCGTAAGCTACAAAGCCAATCATGATCATTGGCTTATTACCAGCCTGGAACTGGCACACAATCACCCGTTAGTAACTCCTTCTAAGGTGAGTCAGATGCATCAACACAAGAAGATGGGTAAGGTCGCGAGGAGCCTAATTCACACAATGAGCAATGCGCGAATTGGACCTACTGAGATTGTTAATGTTCTTGCTGAACAGGCTGGGGGAATTCAAAATTTAAACTTTAACACGACAGACGTTCGTAACGCGGTCCGAACCCATAGACGAGCCGCGTATGACCTCAATGATGCGCAATCGACAATGAGCCTATTGAAACGGATGCAGATGGAGGACCCGCAGTTTACCTTCGACTATAAACTTGACGAAGAGCATCGAGTTAGTACAATTTTTTGGGTCGACGGTCGTTCGAGACTAGCTTATAAGCATTTTGGGGATGTCGTGACTTTCGACACCACATACCGTACCAACAAGTACTCGATGCCGTTCGCTCCTTTCACCGGCGTCAATCATCATTATCACTCCATCCTGTTCGGGTTCGCCTTGTTAAGGGACGAGAGCGAGGGTTCTTTTGTATGGTTGTTTAGGACGTGGCTGGAAGCAATGAACTTCAAAGCACCCAAAGTGATCATCACCGATCAAGATTTGGCAATGAAGAAGGCTATTGCGACCGTCTTCCCAGACACCCGGCACAACTTGTGCACTTGGCACATAAGCAACAAATACCCTGAACGTCTGCATCACGTGTACGCAAAGTATCCAGACTTTAAACAGGATTTTGACAAGTGCGTTACCAAGTCATTAACGATTGAGGAATTCGAGGAGAGGTGGGAAAAGCTTGTTCGGGATTACTCATTGCAAGACAACGAGTGGCTCCAGCACTTGTACGAGCGCAAAGAGCAATGGATTGGCGTTTACACGAGGAGGTATTTTTCAGCGGGCATGAAAACGACGGGCAGGAGTGAATCTATGAATGCCACGTTCGATAGTTATGTGGGTACAGCTACCAATTTGAAGACTTTCGTTGCATCCGCACAAAAAGCGGTAGCTTCGTTGTTCGTAAAAGAAAGGGCTGCCGACTTTGCAACAACGTACAAACAAAGGAGAAGGTTGCTAGAGACCCCGCTGGAGCTGAACGGTGCCAAAGTCTATACGAAGGAGATCTTCTTGCTATACCAAGTAGAGCTGCGAAAATCGGGACGATACAGTATAAACAAGGTGGCAGAAATGTCTACGCGTGAGTACAAGGTTTATTCGCTCGTGAATGACCTCGTCCCTGAGAAGCTGCGCAGAATTTATACGGTGAGCCACGACACATTGACGGACTCGGTGACATGTGTTTGCAAGAAGTTTGAGTTCCATGGCATCCTGTGTAGACACATTCTGCGGTTTTTCACCCAGAAGAATATCAGGACAATCCCCGATAAATACGTCCTGCCACGGTGGACGAAAGGTGCAAACAGGTTGCACGGTACCATTTCCTTTCCGGAGCACCCGTATACTGACTTTGAAGAATCAGAGACGTTGCGGTATAATCATCTGGTGACGATGTTCACCCGTTTGTCCGTAAAGGCTGCTGCTACAATGGTCGGATATAAACATCTCCTCGAGGTAGCTCAGCAGCAAGAGCCCATCGTCGACCAGTTGGAAGCAGCTTCAGTCAGCAATGCGGTTGACACCGAGCCTACGACGGAATCAGAAGATGACGAGCCGGGGGAGGAAGACGACAATGATATCCGGCCGTTGGATCCAATTATATCGCAAACGAAAGGCCGCAAGAGATCTACGCGGATGAAAAGCTCAATTGAAACGGCAACTCAACCTAAAAAGCTGCGAAGGTGTGCATTGTGCAACAAAATGACCGACCACGACAAGCGGAACCATTACAAGGCACTGGGGATAAGTCCAGGGGGTTTGCAAGATGGGGCAGAAGATGACGCCGAAGATGAGGACGGACAAGCTGCAGTGGACCTTTAATTTTTTGTATAAGTTTGACATTTGTAATAATTTTTATATAAGTTTGACATTTGTAATAATTTTTTCTAATATTTTTTCAACCGAATACCGGAATTATTTTTTCTGATGTAGCGATTTCTGATGCATAGTCCTAATTTTTTGGTTATCATTTATGTCCGCTATACAATGTAGCGGACGTCATCGCAGAAAAACTTTTGGACATTTATGTCCGCTATACAATGTAGCGGACGTCATCGCAGAAAAACTTTTGGTCTTCATTTATGTCCGCTATACAATGTAGCGGACGTCATCGCAGAAAAACTTTTGGTTTTCATTTATGTCCGCTATACAATGTAGCGGACCTCTATCCTATTGTATATATTAATCAAAACGGGCAACAGCTTTTATCAGTCCGCTATACTCTCTCTCTCTCTCTCTCGAACATCTAACCCAAGCCGCTACCCCATCTACGGCGACCCACATCTCCGGCGACACCACCGTCCTCCCCTCATCGCCGACCTCGATGGCTTCTGGATCGGAGACCACCTACGATTTTATTGGCAACTTGCACCTGGCAGGCAAACACTTTTTCAAAGTCATGATGCCGGGATTTGAGAATGAACTTGTAGGCCATCCCTCTTTCTCTGTATTTTCGTGTGTTAAAAGTTTGATCTTTTGGTTAAAAACTAACCTATTTTTTGTATTGTGTTTGTTAGGACATACCGGAAGCCTTTACCAATCAATTTACAACAATTCATGACAGTTCAAGATTATATAGCCGCAAGGGGGCCTGGCAGGTTGAAATCAAGCTGAAGCCCGGCCGACCCCAAAAAAAGCAATTCGCAGAGGGTTGGAACGTCTTCGTGCGCCAGCATGGCCTCGAACTCGGGGACTTTGTAGTGTTTGAACACCTTGGGTGGTGGGATTTTCAAGTTGTAATCTTTGATCGGAGCGCTTGTGAAAAAATTTATTTCCCCCAATGTGAACCCTAATTTATTAATAATAACCAAATTTATTGTATACATGTTCATTATGTTTCCAAATTTTTTCTCGCTTAATTGTGCCGTTTGAGATACATTGTCTTCGGACGCCAATTTATTAAAACTGCATAACGCGACATTGTCTAGCGGACGGGCCAGCAGAATGCCTTCCAAAATTTTCCCCACCCCCACCGTCCGCGACATTGTCTAGCGGACGGACCAGCAGATTGTCTTAACCCAACACTTAGAAAATTCACTTCCCCCACCGTCCGCGACATTGTCTAGCGGACGGGCCAGCAGAATGCCTTATTCCCCACCCCCACCGTCCGCGACATTGTCTAGCGGACGGGCCAGCAGAATGCCTTCCAAAATTTTCCCCCCCACCGTCCGCGACATTGTCTAGCGGACGGGCCAGCAGAATGCCTGTCGACATTGTCTAGCGGACGGCCAGCAGAATGCCTTAACCCAACACTTAGAAAATTCACTTCCCCCACCGTCCGCGACATTGTCTAGCGGACGGGCCAGCAGAATGCCTTATTCCCCACCCCCACTGTCCGCGACATTGTCTAGCGGACGGGCCAGCAGAATGCCTTCCAAAATTTTCCCCACCCCCACCGTCCGCGACATTGTGTAGCGGACGGACCAGCAGAATGTCTTAACCCAACACTTAGAAAATTCACTTCCCCCACCGTCCGCGACATTGTCTAGCGGACGGGCCAGCAGAATGCCTTATTCCCCACCCCCACCGTCCGCGACATTGTCTAGCGGACGGGCCAGCAGAATGCCTTCCAAAATTTTCCCCACCCCCACCGTCCGCGACATTGTCTAGCGGACGGACCAGCAGAATGTCTTAACCCAACACTTAGAAAATTCACTTCCCCCACACTTAGAAAATTCACTTCCCCCACTGTTCCGCTACATTGTCTAACGGACAGATTTTGCTTTTCAATCATTCTCAATGAGAGCCAAAAAAACCAAACTCAAATCATCTTCAACGGAAATCAGACAAAACAATCAATCAATAATCTTCAACACAAATCAATGAGAGCTTTCTAAATAATCATAGTTTATTAAAAAAAATAAAGTGTAATGGTACAATGTCAACTGGGGGAATCATGTTGGGAGGGATTCTCGGCATTAGCCGGATTTACAATACACCTAACCGCTCTAGGCCGGCCTTTCATAATTTGCCAAGCCATTCTATATCTAAAGGTGTCTACTTCTGCTTGGCTCCACACCGCCGCCTTGAGGCTCTCGGACCGGCAAATGTAATCCATGTACATGCAAAGGAAAACGCCGCAGTCCGAAGTGTTACGTTGCTTGGGCCTCCTCTTCTTCAGTCGCCAATCGAGCTTTGGCCGCGCCGGTACAGGGTTACCACGGATACCATTGACCATTGCACAAAATATATTCTGCAAGAAACACAAAACGGCGTAAGACACGAGTTAACATTTATGCCAAGTTACAATAACTGTTAAACAACAATCGTAATATTACCATTGAGTCCAACTGGGCTTTGTACATCTGCAGCACAGGCATAAAGGCGGTATCGTCGTGGAGACTGTCGATCACCGATACGACTTTCTCCACCGGTTCATAGCAAACCAAGTACCAGTGGCTTTCCCCTAAAAATGGGATTAGAAACACGTCGGCAACACTTGCGCTCACTGGACTATCCCTAGCAAGATACGCTCGTAGGTTAGCGGACGGTCTCCACTGGCTCAACTTTTTCTTCCGCCTTTGCTCGACCCACTCATGCCATTCAGACACTAGGAGGCTATGAAAAAAGGCATCAACCAAAAAAACGGCCGGGTACTCGTTCAGCCGCTCCCGACCCCTTTCCTTCAGAATCTCCACGTATGTGGAGATGACACCGTTGTCTAACCAACTCCCCGGAGCCAGGGAGGCCATTTCTCCCCACTCGCAAGTGTAATCCATGCCCTCCGGATGATTCACACTATACAACGCTTTGTCCCGGGGGAAGCCGCTAAAATAACGCTCTCTGATTATTTGGCATTTATGCGGCTTTAGGGGCTTCACTGGATGCCCTTTGCGATATTGCCCTCGGGGGTCGACGGGGGGATATTGCACTCCTTCCGGGGGGTCGACCGGGGGATATTGCCCTCCTTCGGCAGTAGATGGTCCTGCCCACGGGACAATGGGCAGTGTCTCCGACAGACTGATGTGTCCGAAACCCCAGTCTTGCGTGACTTGACTCTGAGAGAAGGGTTGGGGTTCCGAGTCCAATAGCAAAGAGAAGGAGTCTTCCCACGGCGCTTGAGCCTGGCCCATGGTGCTTGGCTGTCCCCAATCACCACCCATTCCCGGTACAGAGGGACCACCATATCCCTGGCTCACTCCCGAAGTCTGTCCCGAGGGATCGGTGTATCCCTCGCTCACATATGGGGGCTGCCACCCCGGATAACCCATTCCCGGGCTGACGCCGGAAGGCTGGCCCGATGCTTGGTGTAAAAAATTCCCGCAGCCATACGCCAACGCATCAGCCTGTTGGCGAAGCTCCTCGCCCATTGCATCCACCAAATCCTTCCGCTCGCGCAACTTCTGGAAGAAGGCGAACGAGGCATTAACCTACATCCAGAGAGATAATAAATAAGTAACTTCATACACAGTTAGAATCATCAAGTTCAATTAAAGCACTTATTGGCCAACTTACCAGATTGTATGCCATGTGCTCATCGATCTGACCCCTAGGGTGGTACTTCTCCCCGCGTTCAAACCTTACTGGAGCTACTCTCCTCCGGGTGATGCGGTAGTACCACCCATTGTACTGTTCGATGCTGATCACGGGGTCAGGCTCCGACACAATGGCCGCCAGCGTGTCCTGCCAGGAATCCCAAACCTCAAGTTCTCGTGCGCACAAGTCGTGCGCATTTGCCTTGCCAAACCGAGGGACACCCGGTGGGTTCCTGTTAAGCCTCATATCCGGCGCGCCGGCTGGCAACCCCTGCAGGCACTCAAAATGGCGCATAGCGCGATCTGGCAGCTGCCACTCTGCGACCTCGAAGTGGATCAGGGGTGTGCGTTGCAACCCAGAGAGCGTGAAGACGAACGACTCTCCCACCCGTCGCGCCAAATGTTTGTACGGTGCCCATCGCATCTGGCCAGGAGATAACGAGTCGAGCTCCCCCCGATAGTACGTAATGTTGTGATGGGGATCGTCTCTCCTCTGGTAGTGGCTGTCCTTCCGGCTGTACTCCCAGGCGCACAACCGAGGCCACACATTATCGGTTCCGTCCCTACGCGTGGGTGCGCCGGTAGCAAGGTGTTCATAAGACCACACCTGAGAGCAAAGACAAATTAAATAAAGTATCGTCAAATTTTATTGTCAATTCAACCCAAAAAAAAAGAAACGAGCGAGTAATCAAGAATTGTATGATATACCTGCAATAGCGAGAGACATGCACATATCGCTTTGGAGTCGGGCCTCGTTGCCTTGTGCAATGCTCGGTAGAGGTACGCAAGAGTTGCGGCTCCCCAGGCATAATCCCCAACCTCCAGCAGGTTACCCAACAACGGTAAATATTTGACGCTGACGGTATTCTTCGACGTTGTTGGGAACAGAATTGCCCCCATCACCCACAAGAGGAAAGCTTGTGTGTACAGCACAAGCATCTGATCCGTGTAGTTATCCGGCAGAACCTTGTAGGTATCTACCAACCATTTCAACTTGATACCCCCAGTGCTAAATTGATCCTGGGGTATCGAAGTAAAGAAGTCCCTAGCGGTCCTCTTATTCGTTGCTTCCGACGGAGGAGCTATTACCGGCCGCCCCGTCACCGGTAACCCTAAGATGAACCCTACATCTTCTAGGGTAATTGTCAGCTCTCCGAGAGGGAAGTGAAACGTATTCGTTTCACTTCTCCACCTTTCAACAAGGGCACCTATTAAGTGCCGGTCAAGTTGTTGAAAGATCTGCCCACGCGTGAAAATCCCAAACCCAATCCCACGCAGTAATCTTTTCTGGGTTCTGTTCAATTTCCATTCTTTAAAATTATCGGATACTTCTACCGTGTTGAGAAGTGCTCTTTCCTACGAATTAATAAATACAATTTAAGCAAATTAAACGATATACAACGTTCCCAAGAATAACAAAGTTGATAAAATAAGTATCTTACTCCACCATCCCATATGAGCGTACTGATATGGTTTGCTTGGTCGTATAATACGGACGGATCTTCTGGTCCAGGGTTGAAATCCATTTTTCGCAACTGAAATTATGCAAAACGGCAAGGTTGGAAGCGTAAACATTCTCAAACATACAACGCTAGCACAGTCAA
>JAVXUP010001019.1:15000-155000 GCA_033070095.1 Escallonia herrerae
ATGGCCCATATTATTTTAATTGAAAAACCCCCAATCGCAACAAAGTGTTGCGGTTGGTATCATTTTTTTCCTCTCCTTTCCCTGCCCGGTGATGTCCTTTTTCTTGTCCTCCCCCCCCCCGCCCGTGATGTCCTTCTTCTAGAAATGCCATGTCAATGCAGCTCAAAGCTCGGCCGGACAATCTTCTGCAATTTTTTTCTTTCACAGCCTTTGACTACACTCATCTCACTGCTCACTCACGGATCTATTGTTTTCTCTATCTTTTTTCTTCTCTCTCCCTCACTTTTCTCTCTTTATAATTCGTTCTCCCCAACTCTTTCTCGACAGAGCCCTTTCTTCCTCTCTCCATCATCTTTACCAACTCTCTTCATACTCCATATCTCACCTACATAATCTCCACGACAATACAAACAAAAAAAGTTTACGCTAGAAGATCGGTGGATTTTTCTTTAAATATATCAAGTTAAAACAAGTAAGTATTTTGAATTTTCTTATAATTCAATGTTAATTTCAAATTGTTCTTACCATAATTGTTCTTACCAATGAATTGTTTAAATTGTTCTTACCATAGTCTAAAATTCGTGTTTTTTGAGAGTTTGAAATTAGGGATTGAACTAGCGTTTATTAGCGAATATTCATTCGAAGTCCAAAAATAGTCATTGTAGACTCAAATTGAAGATAACAAATACAAATTGAACGAAACAAAAATCAGATCAATCGGAGATCGGATGAGTGGTCTTTTAGGGCGTCAAAATTAGGTTTATACAAATCGGGGTATTACATTTATAGCTTCCAAAATAGAAATTTTTTAGGACGTCAAAATTAGGATTTTTAATTATTTTTAAAATTAGATTTTATTAGGGCTTCGAAATTTGCGGTATATTTGGGCTTCGAAATTAGGATTTTAGGATTACGTGTTCTCATTTAGTTTGGCAATGTAAATATTATGGACGCTAATAGCACGAAGGTCGAAAAAACTTTTTAAAAGAAATAGTGGCCCGGAAGTGACACGTGGCGTGTCCTTTCTCTATAAATTCTAAAACCAATCCCTCACAAATGACAACTTATAAATTTAAGATAAAAAATGACAACTGTTCTTTTCTTTAGAGAAAAGGCGGCCACTGTTCTTAAAAAAAACCGACAGCTCGACTCGACTGTTCATAAGGATTTTATATATTTTTTTAAAAAGTCAAAGACCGATTGAGGGATTGGTTGAAGGAAGAAGACACTGTGTGTTCCTAAGGTGTAACACTATGTGTGTTTAATGTGAATACGAAACGTAATTGTCGCTAAAGGTGAAAACTTAATTAGACAACTTTTCACGAATTTTTAAAAAATAGCTAGAGCTAGATTTTGCCAAAGTGCAAAAAAATACCCTAGTTATTTTTAAAAGATCTATATCAGGGAAAATTTTCAGATTTTTCCAAATATTGAAAAGGGGTTAACTGATACAGGGAACCTTGTAACTTTGCAGTGTAATTTTAAATATCAAGCTAGCACGATTTTGCGCAAAACATTTATGAGAACCCTAGGATGTTGGGAAGTTCCATTTCCCAGGATTTCGGGCCATTCCAAAGTTGTTAGCTATTTTTTTGGCCGAACGGGCTTTTAAGCGCTCGATCCGGACACCGGTTCGGGATTTTTGGAGGAAAAATCCGTAAAATACTTTTTAGATCAAGAATGAATTCAGGAAGCTTAAAATATCATTTAAAGCACTTTTGAGATTTTCTGATGCCAGGGGCATTTTGGTAATTTGCCACCCCGAGAGGGGTATTTTGGTAATTTTTCGGTAAAGTTTTTTAAAGGACTTTTTAGTCCAGAAATATAAGTAAAATACCTGAAAGGTTGTTTTGAAGCTGATTTGGGGCGTTAGGGTGATAATGAACCCCTAAGAAAATTTCGATAATTTGTCGCTCAGCGGGGGTATTTTGGTAATTGAACATTGTAAAATTTTCCGAATGACTTTTAGTTCAGGAAGGGGTGTAAGACACCCGAAAAGCTATTTTAAATTTGTTCTGAGATGTTTGTTGGGGCGATGGCTGCCAGGGGATATTTTGCATAAGTTGGGGGTGTTTTGGTAACTCATCCCCTTTAAAATTTTCTGAGGAAATATTTGGTATATAATTGATGTAATACATTTAAAAAGTAGTTTTAAAGCGATTTTGAGGTGTTGGTGGTGTAGCGGCCATCAGGGGGTATATTGGTAAATTGCCACGTTGGCGCTAAATTTTAGGGAACTAGCGTAATTAAGCGTTCGGAGTGGTGGGAAGTGAGGAATTGTTTTAATACATTGAAATAATGAGATAATGACTATTGCTAATGCGTTGGTAAGCTAGGTTAAAGATCCAGTTATAGTTTTGGAATGTAAATATTATGGACGCTAAGTTGGTTTACGATTATATTTTGTTCTTAGAGATATGGATTTCAACCCCGGACCTCATGATACATCAATCCTATACGATGACGATGACCACGTCGCGAGGCACGTATTTGACGGTGTCGATAGGGGTGTTTTGGAAACAATTCAAAGCACAAGTCACCTCGAAGAGTGGGTACTAAACGAGGAACAAATACAGCTATTACACCGTCAAAATTTATCTATGTTCACCGATTGTGGGATTTGGTCTCGACACGACGATTGCCTTATATCCGCTCTAGTTGAACGATGGAGGAGCGAGACGAACTCATTTCACTTCCGGTTTGGTGAAATGACTATTACATTAGAGGACGTCGGATTTATACTTGGAATCCCATGTCACGGCAGACCCATTACTTTGAGCAAAACGTCTGCATCCATAGCGAAGATGGCTAGGCAGTATTTTCCGGAATTCCGAGGGAAGCTCTTACAACAAACGGCATCAAACTTAAATGGCTGAGAGAGCAGTATGGCGTGCTACCGGATGAATACACTCCTCACGATTTCGTGACGTATACGAAGGCATTCCTTCTGTATATTATTGGAGCTATATTACTTCCGACGCATTCGAAAAACACGGTGCATCCGAAGTATATGGTGTTCTTGGAGGATCTTGAGGAGGTATACTCGTATTCGTGGGGTTCAGCTGTCCTTGCGCACCTATATCGAGCACTGCACAGGCTACGAGAAAGGGTGCCAAGTCCATTGCCGCCTGCCTCACTCTATTACAGGTTTGAGCATTTATTTTCTTGGTTGACGTGTCAATATATTCGTGCATTAATTACTAATTCCATATAATGTTTGCATTCACAGGTTTGGTCTTACGAGAGGCTACCCACGGGTCGTCCACAACCGCGAGTAGATTCCGATGAGACGTGGCCTAGGGTGTGGGCCTGGGGGCCTACGACCAACCGAAGGAGACGGGTAGACCCTCACCACCATCTAAAGTTCTATCGGGGGAAACTAGAGATACTGGATGCATCCCAGGTGACGTGGCAGCCATATGGCAAGGTGATGCATCGGTTGGATGAGTGGTGTTGGCAACTTCCGGTGTCGTACGTGCTGGCAGGTTTGGTTCGGGTGCCGCTTATTCACTTCGAAGTATGTGAGTTTCAGATGCCCGATCGAGCTATGAGGCAAGCTGGCTGTCTACAAGGGATACCAAAACCCGCTGTAGACATGCGGCCATACAGGAGTGGTCGAGGGCCGAACTTCGAGGTGCCTGATGCCTTGAATTTGTTGAGCGACGAGGTGCAACAGTGGAATACTTGGCAAGAAACATATGATAGCCTTGTATCGCTGAAGGACGAGGCATCAGTATTGAGGAGTACCTGCAATGGTTTCTCAAGGTGACGCGCACGAGGGTGAATCGCCCTTCCCAGGTGAGGAAGACATCGTATGCGCCACGTGAGATCTATGACCAGTTCTGGGCATTGAACATTGTAAGTCATGCTAGTGTTGTTTCAATTTTTATTTGCGCACCTTATCGACCATGCCTGAAATGATTAGCCATATTTTATATGCATGTTTTTTAGGTTGACCAGGGCACTGAGGTGTTCAAGCAGCTGGAGGGGTTTGACTGGTTTGTCGCGCAGGCTCCTGACAATCTCAAGAGGTCCATTGAGAGGTACAAGACTGAAGTTCAAAACTTTAGTCTTGCGTACCGGGGCTACCAAGGGGAGAAGTCTAGACGCTTGCCTCCTGACGCGTACGACTCTCAGCCCCAGAGTCAGGTGACCCAAGTAGGAATCCAGGCATCGCGCCTAAGGATCCGGTAGGATAAAAGACAAGCAACGAAGCCATTGAGGTCGGACAAATGAGATTGGATCGACCGGCACTACTTCGGGCATGAGCCCGTCAATTCAACAGACTTTCCTCTTTCAACATTCATATGTCATGAGGATATGAGAACGTTGGCGCCGAAGACAGATATTTCAAATTTTGTCATGAACGCTTATATAGATCTGCTCCGGATTAGAGAGCTACGTTATAACCACTCTGAAGATTTGAAGCTTAACATGTATCCCACTTATTTTGTGGGATTAATGGTGACCAGCATGAGGGAATTCACAGAATGGAGGAGGCGAGGGGCAGGCAGGGGTAAGTGGAAACCATCTGGAAACGTGTTAGGCATGTTGAACGCAAACTATCAATGTCACGCTGCTGATGCGAACCTTATCATGATACCTTGTCATCATGCAAACCACTTCTTCCTATTAGTTCTCCATCCAGCGAACAAAGCAGTCCACATATACGATAGCCTAAGGGAGGATGGACTTGGGTGGCTGCTGGCACAGATGTACAGCAAGTACATCACTGTAGTGGTTAGTTTTTATTTCTTGACCTTGGCTCATAGTATATTATTCTTGTTACATAGGCTTGATGACCTTTTTTATTGTTGGATGCAGACTACTATCCTCTCGCTAGCGTGCCAAGATTATTCGGGGGAGACCATCACCAGGAATTTAACGGTAGAGCCTTGGACGGTCGTGATGATACATGACCGACCAAAGCAATATAACAGTCACGATTGCGGGATTTACGTCCTCAAGTACATGGACTACATTGCTCGCTCGGAGGTGCTCAAATATACGTCGTGGACTAGGAAGGATGCCTTGACGTTTAGGTATAGGATAGCCTGGGAGCTGAAAAAAAATGAAGCTAGACGCCTTCATTACCATTATCCTAACTAGCGTGCCTAAGGTGCAATGAGCAAAGAAAAGTGAAAAAAAAAGTACATAATTTTTCGCAAGCTATGAATTTGGCGCTAAAGTGTGCGCGAATAAGCCTTTCATAGAAAAACTCAAAAAAAAATGTGTCTCCTTTTTTGCAGAAATTCATAGAAATGGGCTAACTAGCGTGCCTAAGGTGCAATAAGCGAAAAAAGAGTTACAAAAAAAATTACAACATTTTTCGCAAGCTATGAATTTGGCGCTAAAGTGTGCGCGAATAGGCCCTTCATAGGAAAACCTGAAAAATAATTTGTCTCGTTTTTTCGCGAAATTAATAGAAATTGGCTAACTAGCGTGCCTAAGGTGCAATGAGCGAAAAAAAGTGACAAAGAAAATTACAACATTTTTCGGAAGTTATGAATTGGGCGCTAAAGTGTGCGAATAGGCCCTTCATAGGAAAACCAAAAAAATAATTTGTCTCAATTTTTGCTGAAATTCATAAAAATAGGCTAACTAGCGTGCCTAAGGTGCAATGAGCAAAAAAAAGTGACAAACAAATTACATAATTTTTCAGAAGCTATGAATTGGGCGCTAAAGTGTACGCGAATAGGCCCTTCATAGGAAAGCCAAAAAAATAATATGTCTCAATTTTTGCCGAAATTCATAAAAATGGGCTAACTAGCATGCCTAAGGTGCAATGAAAGTGACAAAACAAATTACGTAATTTTTTAGAAGTTATGAATTGAATGCTAAAGTATGCGCGAATAGGCCCTTCATAGGAAAACCAAAAAAATAATTTGTCTCGATTTTTGCCGAAGTTCATAAAAATGGGCTAACTAGCGTGCCTAAGGTGCAATGAGCAAAAAAAAGTGACAAACAAATTACGTAGTTTTTCGGAAGTTATGAATTGGGCGCTAAAGTGTGCCGGCCCTTCCAAAAATATCAATAATCCTCAAACCAAATCACAAATTAAAGATTCCACAAACCAAATCACAAATTTAAACATTATAAAAGTTCAATTTATACAACTGAAACATTAACCCTAACACTCTTCCTCATCATCGTCCTCCTCGACCATACTGCCAGGTTCGATACCTAACACTTTATAATGGTTTCTCTTGTCATGATCAGTCATCTTATTACACAACGCACACTTTCGCAATTTTTTTGACCCGTTGCTTCTTCAATCGGATTCTTCATGCGTATTGCTCGTTTTTGCCCTTTTGTTTGAGAAATAATTGGATCAAAAATGTCGTCCTCCTCACCTTGCAGGCTAGTGCCGTCAATGACTGGCTGTGAAGCTCGATTGAATCTACCGGCTGGAGTCGTCCTAGTAGTCGGAGTGTCCCGTCTTTCTGGTAATGCCATCCTAAACTGTGCAAGGTTAGCCTTATCCCGTGCGGCTGCTTCAACTTGATACATGTACCCATCAAATGTTGACGCTGCATCCAATGATAAACCGTGCATGATGTTACAAAGGTGATTATATCGCAGCGTCTCAGATTGCTCAAAATCAACTGAAACATTGGGCACGTAAGGAATGTGACCGTGGACTCTATTGGCTTCCTTCGTCCACCGTTCCAAGATATACTCTGGAGGGATTTCACGAGCATTCTTGGCGCTAAAAACCCTCAACGCGTGTCGACAAAGTATACCTTTATGCTCAAACAGTTGACAGTTGCAATTAACAAACCCAGTGTCCATACAAACTGCTACGGTAAAATGTCCTCTGTTCCTCGGAGCCGACGAAGAGCACGGATTGGCAAAATTCGTCACATTTGTCAAAGCATAAACCTTGAGATCTCTGGTGGAATACTCGTGCAACTTTGTCATGCTATATTGATTCGACTTTAGTAGTTCCTCTTGAAACTGTCTAAACATTTCCTTGGTATAGACTTGAGCCGCATGAGCCTCTAAAGGTGAAAAAACTACTATGGCTCTTTCTCTGTAAACTGTAGCCGCGTCGGCTTCTCTCTCAAGGAAAAATTGCTTGTCAAGGGCTTTCTGCATCTCTAGTACGAACTTTTTATACTTGAAGAATGGCCTACGTACCCATCAAAGAATGCATTCATACCTTCGCTTCTCGAGGTCGTAGTCATTCCGGCTGCAAAAAACTTTTTGGTGTAGGCACCGACCCACTGTGTCTTGATCTCATACAACGATTGTAACCATTCATGATTGTGCAAATAGTAGTCATCCATTAACTTGGCCCACCTCTCCTCGAACACGTCTACCGTCAACGATTTCTTCACACATGTATTAAAGTCACTCTTGAATATCGGATGGTTTGCATATACATTGTGAAGCCGTTCTGGATATTTGTTGCTTATGTGCCATGTGCACAGGCCATGGTGAGTATCTGGAAGGACCTTAGCGATTGCATTTTTCATTGCCAGATCTTGGTAGGAATATGATACATTGCTTTAAGCCACGTTTCAAATAACCACGTAAATGACTCCTCCGTCTCATCCCTAAGCAGGGCAAAGCCAAACAAGATTGACTGATAGTGGTGGTTCACCCCGGTGAACGGAGCAAAAGGCATAGAGTACTTATTTGTGCGGTATGTGGTGTCAAACGTCACAACATCCCAAAATTTTGGTAAGCAGCTCTAGAACGGGCATCCGCCCAAAATATAGTACTAATGCGGTTCTCATCATCCAGTTGGAGACTATAGAAAAAGCCAGAATTCTCACTCTGAAGGTGCCTGAAGATATCAAGTGTAGCTTGAGAATCACTCTTACCGAAAGACTCTCTCCTCTGAACACGAAGTTCATTTCGAAGGTCTACTTCGTTGAAACTCAACTTGTCAATCCCCCCAGCCTGGCTTGAGAAAACCCCCATCATTCTAGAAGGTGGAATTTTAGCCTCGGCCATTGTAAATATCAGTTGTCTGTGTGCCGCGCTTATTTGTCGATGTTGATGAATTTGACCAATCTTAGTGATGATTATGGATCAACTCCACTCCCGTCACAACCCAATGGTTTTCATTTTTTCGGTGTACTGCATTGCATACACATGGGCCTTGCAGCCAGTACCCAGAAATGTGTCCCTTTTTCTTTGTCTTGTTGGCCCTTCGTCACTGATCCGAACAACCGGGGGTACATGCGGTGCTCCTCTATGACACTCAAATAGTCTTGAACAAATTTGGTCTGTATTCGCCCGTTTTCTAGTCGTCTTAATTCTAATACCAAAACCTATCATTTTTTAATATGCTCTATAGTATGCTTCAACTTCGTCCAGTGTTTGAAAAACTTGACCTTTGTAAGGTGGATCAGAATCTTCACAAAAATTATTTCTTCCAGTTGCATCCATATTTATATTGAAATCTAAAAAATAAAAATTATATCATTCTCAACAAGTCATAGAATTAAATAAATTTTTTTGGGCAGAAACAGAAATAAAATGGAATGAAATGAAATAGAATGAAAAAGGCACCCCTTCCTGAACTAAAAGTCATTCGGGAAATTTTATAATGTTCAATTACCAAAATACCCCCATTGAGCGACAAATTATCAAAATTTTCCACGGGGTTCATTATCACCCTAACGCCCCAAATCTGCTTCAAAACAACCTTTCAGGTGTTTTACTTACATATCTGGACTAAAAAGTCCTTTGAAAAATTTTACCGGGAAAATTACCAAAATACCCCTCTCGGGGTGACAAATTACCAAAATGCCCCTAGCATCTGAAAATCTCAAAAGTGCTTTAAAATGATATTTTAAGCTTCCTGAATTCATTCCTGATCTAAAAAGTATTTTACAAATTTTTCGCCAAATATCCCGAACCAGTGTCTAGATCTAGCGCTTAAAAGTCCGTTCGGCCAAAAAAATAGCTAACGACTTCAGAATGGCCCTAAGTCCTGGGAAATGGAACTTCCCAACATCCTAGGGTTCTCATAAAAGTTTCGCGTGAAATTGCGTTAGTTTGATATTTTAAATTACACTGCAAAGTTACAAGGTTCCCCATATCAGTTAACCCATTTCCAGTCTTTGAAAACATCTGAAAATTTTTCCTGATATAGATCTTTTAAAAATAACTAGGGTATCTTTTTGCATTCGGCAAAATCTAGCTCTAGCTATTTTTTATAAATTCGCGAAAAGCTGTCTAATTAAGTTTTCACCTTTAGCGACAATTACGTTTCGTATTCACATTAAACACACATAGTGTTACACCTTAGGAACACACAGTGTCTTCGTCCTTCAACCAATCCCTCAATCTGTCTTTGACTTTTTAAAAAATATATACATAATCCTTATGAATAGTCGAGTCGAGCTGTCGTTTTTTTTTTATAAGAATAGTGGCCGCCTTTTCTCTAAAAAAAAGGACAATTGTCATTTTTTTATCTTAAATTTATATAAGTTATCCTTCGTGAGGGATTGGTTTCAGAATTTATAGAGAAAGGACACGCCACGTGTCACTTCTGAGCCACTATTTCTTTTAAAAAGTTTTTTCGATCTTCGTGCTATTAGCGTCCATAATATTTACATTCGCAAACTAAATGAGAACATGTAATCCTAAAATCCTAATTTCAAAGCCCGAATAAACCGCCAATTTCGAAGCCCGAATAAAATCTAATTTTAAAAATAATTAAAAATCCTAATTTTGACTCCCTAAAAATCGCTATTTTGGAATCTATAAATGTAATACCCCGATTTGTATAAACCTAATTTTGACGCCCTAAAAGACCGCTCATCTGATCTCCGATTGATCTGATTTTGTTTCGTTCAATTTGTATTTTTGTTATCTTCGATTTGAGTCTACAATGACTATTTTTGGACTTCGAATGAATATTCGCTAATAAACGCTAGTCCAATCCCTAATTTCAAACTCTCAAAAAACACGAATTTTAGACTATGGTAAGAATAATTTAAGCATAACACAATTTAAACAATCCATTGGTAAGAACAATTTGAAATTAACATTGAATTATAAGAAAATTAAAAATAATTACTTGTTTTAACTTGATATATTTAAAGAAAAATACACCGATCTTATAGCGGTTATCCACCGATCTTCTAGCGTAAACTTTTTTTGTTTGTATTGTCGTGGAGATTATGTAGGTGAGATATAGAGTATGAAGAGAGTTGGTAAAGATGATGGAGAGTGGAAGAAAGGGCTCTATCGAGAAAGAGTCGGGGAGAAGGGATTATAAAGAGAGAAAAGTGAGGGAGATAGAAGAAAGAAGATAGAGAAAAAAAATAGATCTGTGAGTGAGCAGTGAGATGAGTGTAGTCAAAGGCTGTGAAAGAAAAAAATTGCAGAAGACTGTCCGGCCGAGCTTTGAGCTGCATTGACATGGCATTTCTGGAGGAAGGACATCAGAGGGGGGGGGGAAGGAGAGGAAAAAAATGATACCAACCGCAACACTTTGTTGCAGTTGGGGGGTTTTTGAATTAAAATAATGTGAGCCATGTATGAAATAGAGAGAAATGGAATGGAAAAAAAAAGGATGATACCAACCGCAACAAAGTGTTGCGGTTAGGGGGTTTTTTGGCATGATACCAACGGCAACAAAGTGTTGCGGTTGGGGGTTTTCACTCAAAAAACAAAATGCACCAACCGCAATAAAGTCCCCAACCGCAACACTTTGTTGCGGTTGGGTGTGCTCCGTGGGCCCTCAACTGCTAGTCTTTTTTGCGGTTGGGGTTGAAGGGCATTATTGTCAAATTTTGCAACCGCATGAAAGAGTAGCGGTTGCAACTTTTTCAAGAAAAAAAAAACACATCTAAGCCATCCACGAGTACACGTGGACGTTAGACATATGGTGGAGAAATAATAATTTCTCCACCGGTAGACAGGGATCGGCTCCCTATATATATATATGTGTGTGTGTGTGTGTGTGTGTGACATATACTCGTATAAATTCCTTAAATTTACACGAATTTCGTTCAAAATCATACCCCGTTAGGGTTTAGATTGCAGTTTATTTCCTTCCTTTCCTTCTTCTTCCCTTTTTCTTCTCTTTTCTTTTCCCTCCTTCCCGAAGCTTCTACAGTGCGTGTTCTTCATGTTCTTCAGTTTGGGGCACCCTAAAGTTTTCTTCTTGACAATTCCCTTCTCATAAGCTTATCTCAAATACTCTACAATTTCTAACCATGACTCAGCTTATAGCAAGTAGGAGGTGGCCATCATGCATGGCCTGTTTTCATCAGGTTATGACACATTTTGCAAAGTTTCAAATTTTGCACATTGGCCCCTCAAGTTTCCAAAATTGCATTTTGACCCCTCAAGTTTGAAAATTTACAATTTGACCCCAAAATCACCCTAACGCTCCATGTAGCCCCCTAACACATCATTATCATCAAAAGGATGCTACTTAATAAAGATATGCATCCCGTTCATCATATTTTCTAAAATTATATTTTTGCCCCTTAACTTTCCAAAATTACATTTTAACCCCCAAAACCATACTAACCCCCTATTTAGCTCCCTAACACTTAATCATCACCAACATATTGCTACTTAATAAAAATAGCACCCCTTAATTAATCAAACTTACGGTTATATTAATTTTTGGCATTTTTCAGGGTATCACAAAGTTTGTTAGAAAAGAAAACATGAGCGTCTTTCTTATCCTGGACTACTGCAACCCTTGCCTATTCCCAATTAGTTCTAGAGCAGTGTGTCCGTGATTTAATTTAAAGTTTACTTAAGTCTGGGAAAAGTGAAGTAATCACGGTGATAATTGACATGCTTAGCAAATTTTCTCATTTTATAGCACTCAAACATCCCCATACAGCCCAAGATGTTGCTCAGGTATACCTTGACCACATATTTAATTTAGATGGCACACCTGACAACATAGTTAGGGATAGGGGAAGCATCTTCCTCAGCCAATTTTGGTCGAAGCTATTTTTCTATTGGTACTAAGCTAAGTATGAGTATCTCCTATCATCCACAGAGTGATGGTCAGACTGAGAGAGTCAACCAATGTCTTGAGAACAACCTGTGGTACTTTTGAGGGGCCAGGTCAAGACTTGGTGCAAGTGGCTCACATTTGCTAAGTATTGGTACAACACCACCTATCATAGCTCACTCCAAATGAAACTTTTCCAAGCTCTCTATGGTTATAACCCCATATCACTAAACCTTGGTAACTGTGAGATCACTCATAATACTGATGTGGCTACTACATGATAGATAGAGCTGAAGTTCTTAATCTGCTGAGGGATAATCTGGTCTTAGCACAGGAAAGAATGAAGTTCTATGCTAACAAGCATAGGATAGAGAAGGCCCTCTTAGTTGGAAACATGGTTTATTTAAATTGCGCCTTATAGACAAAGCAGTGTAGCACTCAAAAAGGAATTTGAAGCTGTCTCCAAATACTATAGACCATCGTCTGTAGTAGCAAGGATGGGCAGTGTGGTATCGACTAGAATTACCCTTACATTGCAAAATCAATTATATCTTTCATGTGTCCCTCTTTAAACCAGTAGAAAAATAGGTTATGGCATCAACCATACCACCTCCTATCAATATTGAAGAGCAAATCATGCTTCAACCCAACCACATAATGGATTGCATGACGATCAAAAGGGAATCTTCATATGTACCCAAAGTCCTCATGGGGTGGACTAATTTCCCAGAAAATGATGCTACTTGAGAGGACTGGGATGTCTGAAAAAACAAATTCCCAAAATTTTTAGGAGAGGAGGGTGATTTTGAAGGGGGAAGGAGTGTCAGGGATCATCCTCCCAGGTCCACAGTCAAAATTAGGATCAAAAAGAGGCCACCAATGGAAGAAGTGACACCAATTGAAGCCCAGCTGAAGAAATATATAGAAGAATAGAGGGGCAGTAGTTAACATCATCAGTAGAGAACATAATGGGCATAATGGGAAATTGGAGCATGCAGAGGGAAATATAGCAACAACGGGGTGTGTGACGCCATAAATGAGGAATCCATCAAAGTGCATGTGAGACACTTAGACACTAAACACCAGGTTAATTACTCACGTGGCAGAGTTAATGTTGGTGTGTGTGTGTGTATATATATATATATATATATATATATATATATATATATATATATATATAGGAAGCTGATCAGTTGAGAGCGCTAGCAAAATAGGAGATTTTGTTAGCGCGATCTGGCCGTTCGGGATGGATGGCCCAGATCTTTTTTTTTTTGTAGCTGTCAGTCGTCCGCTACATAGTGTAGTGGACGGACCTTTTTACCACATTGCCCTCCTCCCCGTCAGCTACACTGTATGGCGGACGACTTTTTGGCCAGACATGTGACAGTCAAAAAGTCGTTTGCTATACAGTGTAGCAGATGACTTTGCGCCTGACAGTGGTCAAGTCATCCACAACCCCCCTGACAGTTGTCACACCAGTCCTGGGCGACAGGACTGTTGCTTTGTCCTTATCCCACTATCCGCGATACTATGTAGCGGACAACTTGACGGTTTTCACTGTCCCCTATACTATGTAGCAGACTTAACCCGTATACAAAACTACTTCAAAATTGGATTTTGCAAGTGAAATCACATGAACAAATAATAAGCAATACACATATATATTGACAAACTCTAGCACTATCCAGCGCATACATATTCAAAACCATGCATAAGCCGCAATACTTATAACAACTCTAGGCATGAGGATAACCAAGGAAAGAAAACAGAGAAAGTAATGGTTGTCACAGGAAGAGTACATTGATAAGGTATTGAGGAGATTTAACTTGCACACCTCTAAACCTGTGACGACTCCTTTAGGAGCCCACTTTAAGCTTTCAAAGGAGTTGAGTCCCAAGACCATGAAAGATGAAGAATACATGGCACATGTACCGTATTCCTCTACTATGGGGAGTCTCATGTATGCCATGATCAGTACAAGGCCGGATATTGCACATGCAGTTAGAGTTGTGAACAGATTCATGACAAACCCAGGAAAGGAACATTGGCAAGCAGTGAAGTGGATTCTTAGGTATTTAGAGGAACATCTAGGTTCTGCTTAAGTTTTAAGGGTGATAATATAGATGTGCGAGGCTATGTAAATTCAGATTATGCAGGTGATCAAGATAGTGGGAGAAGCACTACATGATATGTTTTTTTCTGTAGGAGGACCATAGTGAGCTGGATCTCTAAGCTACAGAAGATTGTTGCATTGTCTACAACAGAAGAAGAATATGTTGCTGTGACAGAAGCAAGCAAGGAAATAATTTGGCTTTAGCGGTTGTTGACAGAGCTGGGATGTGGGCAAGTAGATTGTAAGTTATGAAGTGATAGTCAGAGTGCAATACATCTTGCTAAGAACTCAGTGTTTTATTCAAGGACCAAGCACATTCAGTTGAGGTATCACTTTATACGGTCTCTGTTGGAGGATGGACAGCTGAACTTGGAGAAGATTAAGGAAACAAGAATCTCGTGGACATGTTAATGAAGGTGGTTGACAAGCATAAGTTTAGCCTAAGCTCAACTTTGATTAGTTTTCATTGATGCTTCTTGGATAAGTATGACCAACATTTGTAAGGAGTTTCAGCATTTGAGTTATATGAGTCTCAAAGTAGGAGATTGTAATATGTGGAGCCTGATTTCAACCCAGAGATATTATTACAATGTGGGTGTCCAACATTGGTAATTGAAAGAAGGTCGCAACTTAGCCCAAGTATATAAGTTGTACATGTCTTGTCCCACATTGGTTATTTAGAGAAAATCGCCCCTTAGCTCTAAATATATATAAGTGGACTCGTATTGTTTTTTGGGTCAAAAGAAAAGACCACAACAAAGAGTGGGGGGTTAGGATTTGTGGCTGTAACACTGCTGAATAGTGAAATCAAAATCTGGTCATATTCTAAGGACGTATGCATATTGGTGAACCTCGTAATACTTGTGTTGTGCATTTGTTTTTTAAAATTTCTCATTTCTTTGTTCTTCAAAATATTGCTTCGTTATTGTTGCAACATCTATTGAAAAGATTAAAATGATATTTGTTTTATCTAGGCCAAAAGCACAAGTCCTTGTTTGATTTTCTAGAGACTTCAATCTAGGCACTGCAAAGTCCTTGTTTCATGTTTTTTATCGCTTCACAAATACAAAATAAGCAAACTTCCCCTGTCATTAGGCATCCATTTCACAGCAGTGTCACCTCATATTAACTTCTTTGCCCAATAGGTTATGCTCATTACAAAAATAAAAAACAAAAGTTTTGCAGAAATGCATTGTGGTTATCTTCTTCTCTTGTAGATTATAACACGTTTTGACTATGTGCGTTAGTATAGCCGTATACAATTACATTCGGTACAAATTACAAAAGCACGTGCAATTGCTAAACAGAACAACCCCATATCCCAAAACTCGATCTCCAACTATGAAAGGGTATGTGGATGCATCTTTAGTTCTCTTAGTAAGTTTGTTGTAGACTGGTTTCTCGGTTTATATCGGCTTATGCTATACAAGTTAACTCTGGTCTTTTCTTCTTCAGGCTTATGCCAGAAGATGTTGAAGCATTTGCCGGACTTAAATGAACTATGTCTGCTCTAAGCTAACATTTTGGATAAGATGAAATCTTGAGGTTCCTACCATTCGATAGCGTTTAATTTGTTTGTGTTTTGAAACGAGAATCTCGGAATTAGAATGTTAGAAAAAGGTTAAGGATGTTGGATGTGCTGTTATAATTTAATGATGTTACTATGGTTCCGTTTGACAACACTTTCAGTCTTGGTTTTCTGTTTCCAAAAAAATCAAAACCAAAATCAGTTTATTTTATTTATTTTTACAAAAATAAGTGGGTATTTGATAACCCAGTTTTTATTTTTAATATATATATATATATATATATATATATATATATATGTGTTTGATTACTCAGTTTTTATTTTGAATTTTTTCTTTGGTGGTGGTTTGCGGTGGCTGTGGTGGGGCGTGGCGGTGGCCGACGGTGGTGGTGGTCGGCCGTCGGCGATGGCCTGTCGGCAGTCGGCAGGCAATGGCTGGTGGCTACCGACCGCCGGCTGTGGCCTGTGGTTATCGGCCGCCGGCGGTGGGAGGGTGGTGGTTGTCTCAAAATAAAAACCGAAACTCATTTTTGGAGTTTTCAAAAATAACCCTGGTTTAAAAACTCATTTTTTAAACTGAAGAAAAAAAAACAAAAATTGTTCTCCAAACGCGCTTATTTTTTTAGTTTACAAAACTGGAAAAAAAATGAAAAAAAAAAAAAAACTCTGTCAAACGGGGCTTATGTTGTAGTTTTCATGACCAGTTAATTACTCGAAAAATCAACTTGGTTTTTATTCTATTTTGGGCAGGGATCCAATACCAGTTTGATGTAATGAGACCTTTGCAGCACTTCAAACAAGTGCTTTGTAACGTGGTAGAGAAAAATATATATGTTACTTTTCCCTTTGAGAACTAATCCAATTAAAAATCGCATGCGAATATTTTAGTTTCACAATATTGTCAGAACCAATTAGAAATTTAGTGGTTAATCTGACGTTTTTATTACAAATGTCAGAACCAATTAGAAATTTAGTGACACTTATAAGTTGACAAAAGTGTTACTAATGTTGCCAAGCATTTGACAGAAGTGCCATTAATAAAGTGGTATTTTTCATAAAGTGTCGCAAACTATGTTGACCTCATATATACGAGACACTTAAGTGTCGTATATCAATGGCCAACACGTTCTTTAAGTGTCGGAAAATTTTTGATGGATAATTTTATGACGTTTGACAAAAGTGTTGATAAAAGTGTTGGGAAATCTCTTTGCGATACTTTTACTGTCACAGGCAACGCTTCATAAGTTTTGCCTAAACCCCTTTTCTTCTTGTAGTGATGACAAGGTGAGTCCGGAAAGCCACACTTAGAGAGAGAGCATACTCAATGAAACTCGATACCAGACAATCCTAGGCTGTGGCAAGGTCAATCTTAACAGCCATAGCAACAGACCGCCCCTGCTTCTTATGTGTAGAGAATATACGAGTACGAGTTCATGAACAAAATGAGCCACTAGGGGACAGAGGCATTTGATAAGGTAGATAAGATGTAGCAAAATGGCTGCATCCGACGCTGCATAATAGAGGTAATGACTTTATGAATCACATTGCGAGGCAAGACTAGTTAGGTGTGTTGGTTATAGGCTTCTTTCAACTTGTTGCTATTTCAATTCAAAGGGCTTTGATCCAGGTCCCCCTTTTTGTACTACGGTCTAGACTTTTCTTGTATATTTTGTGATTAATGAACTGCTAAAGGTCCATGCCAAGACCCCAGTGCACTGGTGTTTTTCCGAGGTGGGGAAAATTACTGGGACCTACACCAAACTTGTACTAAAACAAAATTTTAGCTACACGGTACTATCAAAAAAATAGTCTAGAAATTGAATCTATTTGTTCTAAGCAATATTTGGTTTTTTGGTAAGAGTTAAAAACGTTGTTGATCACTGAACTGTAATGTAAATTTTATTTTCGGCCACCGGATCTTGATTAGTGGCGAAGTGACCATTAGACTCGTGAAATTATCCAGTTAAGTTATTTAGTTATCTTCGATCAACCCCAAGTCCGTTAAGTGACTTAATCTAGGGGCAAATTGGCCGCCCTCATTCTTATTTTCTTTTTCTCCCTCCTCTTCTTCTTGTTCTTGTTCTTCTTTCATCTTTCTTATTAAGCACCATTGTACCACTAATGGCCAATGCATCCAGATTCTCCCTTCAAGTCCCCCACCACCACCAACCACTAACCACCAACCACCAATCACCAAATACCACCACACAATTACCCCAAAACCATCACAAACCACCAAGAGCAGCCACGGCTCCACCACCAATCACCAAAAACAACCACGATACCACCTCATATCACACACATACATACATACATTGTATGCACGTGCACGGGCGCACACACACACACACACAGATTGAAGTCAACCCCTCTTCTCTCGCTCCACACACACACAAAAGACTAATTGAATTCAATCTCTTCTCTCGCTCCACACACAAAAGACAACAATCAACCTAGATTACACACACCCTCTCTCTCTCTCTCTCTCTCTCTCTCTCTCTCACACACACACACACACACATAGAGTCGCGTATGTACAAACGCACATACATGCACAACATGCAAAGACAAGCGCGCACACACACACATAAGTGCACACACTGACTGATTGACATATAATCATACAAAAAAGGCATACACAATCAAGCGCTCACACGCACACACTGACACACACCCACTATCAGCACATGCACACATAATCAGTTGAGCACACACGCACAAAGCACGTACACGCACACACACATACGCGCGCATAATCAGTTGCATACACACGCACATGCAAGCACACCATCAATCTTGCACGCGCATGCCCTCACACAATCTATCAATCTTGCGCACGAACACACACCAAGATTGATTGGCCCACATACACTAATTAATTGAACTCACCCGCAATCATACATGCACACAATGGGTGGGGCGAAGGCTTGGTTGTGGTGGTGATGGGTGGCGAGGTTTAGTCATAGAGGTAGTGGGTGGCGAGGCTTGGGCACCACAGTTACTTGGCTATGGTAGTGGAGGCAGGTGACGAAGCTTAGGTTTGGTGTGGTGGGTGTGGTGGTCAATTGCTAGCTAGTGCTAGATGGTAGGTGGAGGGAGAATAATAATAATAATAATAATAATAATAATAATAAGATGATAAGAAGTAAAAAAAGTCAACCAAAAACCTAAAATAATACAAAAGTGATGGATTTGCCCCTGACCCCTGACTTAGGGGCATTAACAGGCCTGTGGATGCCTGGAGTTAACAGAATGACTTAATTTAGCTCAATTAACAAATTCAATGGTCACTTTAACACGTATATCAAAGTCTAGGGACTAAAGTGAAATTTACATTATAGTTCAGTGATTAACGGCATATTTAACTCTTTTGAGAACTTTCTAGCTTTTTATGAAAGAGTAGACTTAATGCCTAAGCTAACATGGCTTTTGCCGGAGAAAAGTGCAAATTCAAAAAGAAACATTTGTAACTGTTTGTTTCCCTGCCTTCGGCAAGAGTGTTCGCCGTCTAAAATTCGATCTGAACATAAAAAGTGCTATAAAGTATTTATTTTTCTTAGCCATCAGTTGGCTACACAATGGGGTGTAGCATCTGCCTTGCTTATCCCAAATATCTCATCTCATGAGTCTTAAAAATGTTAGTTTGCGTCGAAAAGGAAGAACCGTCACCACCACAGGGTTATCGATCACCTTGATCTCATATACTCCCTCCGTCCCACATAAATCGATTTTTTTTTGGACGTACATTAAGGATTTAGGTCATATATTATGTGTTTCCTATTCCACCCTTTAGAGAGGAGTGGAAGAAAGCAGGGCAAACGAAAGAAAATGAGTCAGTAGAGTGTTAAATATGAAGAGAGAAATAGAATAAAAAAATGGATCAGGAAAGAGAAAACAGGTTGGTGGAGAGTTGAACGTGGAGAGAGAAATAGAATAAAGAAAAATATAAAAATGGTAAATATGTAAAAACAAATACTTACAAAATATTTCTTAATTTAGAAATTGAGCAACTTTTGTGTGAATAATTTTTGTGGGACTACCTGAAAAGTAAACATGGTCAATTTATTTGAGACGGAGGGAGTATCATTTTACTAGTAAAATACATATTAATGCGAGTTCTAAATATTTATTTAGGGCTGCGCCTTAACTAGGAAGCTAGGCTTTGCCTTGGTTCGAAGGCAAGAGCACACTACATTGTTTTCTCTTGCTCCTGTTCTTAGATTCTCTCTCTTTTCATTTCCTGCCCACTAGCTCCCCTTCCTTTTTCTTTTTCTAAAGTGGAAAAACCAAACGGCTGTCCCAGGTTTTCACACCCCCCGCCCCCCCACTCTCTATCGCGTGACCTTGCACATACGCCCACGTTTCTCAAGTTCAGGTGCTCTTTGTTTATTTTTGGGAATGACTTCTCGTCAACTGTTCTGCTTTAGTAGCTAACAGGTATCAGTCTCTTCACTTACCCTCTATGATCGCTCGGTCTCTCTGTGTCTCGTCTATACAACAAGGCACTAAGACAGCTTGTTGATGTCATTTTTGGGTTAAAAGAAACAAAAGATCGCAACTCATACTGTGAAGATGGAAGAGTTCAAGGGGCGAAGCTTGATCGATGTTATTTTTTCTTGGTCTATTGGAGATGTACTTAACAAAGATCTCTACAGGGGCAAGGTTTGGGCTAATCTATCTCTTTCTCTCTCTGAGTTTCTTCACTGCGTAAATATTTGCTGTGATGTTCCCTGATGACAATGTTTAGATGACTTGTCAAAGTATACTATTGTACATGTACTATCTGCTTTCACAGGAGGTATAGCCTTGTGAATAGGGTGATCATACGATCACCCTAATTAAGTGTTGCTTTGACAAAAGCAGTATATATACATGCATTGACAATATGTGTACTTGTGAATAGAGTGATTGTATGATCACCCTTCAAAGTAAATGTTGCCTCGACAATGCTTTGACAACAGGTATAATCTTGTGAAAATCGCTTTCTAGCTAGTGGTAAACTTGATATTTCGTAAGCTACTAATATACGGATGTGAAAAGTTAAAGAAGAGGTAAAATGCCAAAATCTACACTTTCCATTCCACGTCCAAGTATCCGACCTTGTTAATTATTAACAATTCCTTGGAGAAAAACGTGACGCTTTGGCAGAGAAATTGTGAATTGATAGAAGAGTGTAACTTCACATATATTGGGTGGTGGGTTGAGGGGGGGGGGGGGGGGGGTGGGGGAAGATACGCACGAGTAGAGACTTAAGACTAAACTAAGCATGTGACTTGTTTCCGATACTTCTCTCTGGTATAATGGGGCTTATTTGGTTGAAGTTTCACTCGCTATGAAATTTGTGGGGATTATGATAGTTTTATATTGAGAATATGTAATTACACGCCTTATCATGTTTCTTCACACCTTATTTCGTGTCCAAAAATACGTGACATGCATTTCTTTTTTAGGATGAAATCGAATGTCGATAAGCACACGAGTGTGTAGAAATAGAAGATCCCTTTATTATTTTAGCCAAATTATTAGACTATTATAGTCCTTTCTTGTTTTTTGGGTAGCTTTAAGGTTTATTCCCTAGTTATATCGGCGTAATCATCATACATTTGGTGTTAATTAGATAGGTCAAGTTTACGGTTGTGAGCCATTAGTTGTGTGTGCCTTCATTATCCTCTTTCTTTTCCGGTTTCTTCCCTTCTCTGTACGGTGCTTTGTTTCCACATGGATATATAACTACAAGATGGGTATATTTATAGACCCCAACCTTCTCTACTTGCATTTTCGGTAGGTGATTAGTGCTGGTTGTTACATCTTTCGAGGAATGTATACCCTCAACGATGGCTGTACTATAACCCCATAACACACACACACATCATATAAATACATATCTACACTAATGAACTAATAATATTCAGGTGCTTTGCATATGGAACAAAAAATTGGAGTAGGGATGTATAAAGAGTACCAAAAGCACATAGCACGTATTAAAACGGTAATAAAAGGGTTAATTACACTCAGGGGCGGATGCAAAAATCCTAATTGCGGGGACCAAAAAATAATTAAAAAATTGACAGCTAGCATTAAAAACTTCGGAAGGTCAAGTTCACATAAAACATGCTTTATTTAATCGTATAAGTTTATCATTCATAGTGACTTATTTAACTTGTTAGGGTCAGTCAATGACAAATTACTAATCCTGGATGAAAGAAACTTAACTCTTACATAGTTACATGTATATATGTACAATTAATGTGACAATTAATTATACAAGGATAATAGTGCATGTACAAATTAACATACTACAAGAATTTAAACTAAAAAAAAAAACCTTGATCTAATATAAAGATTTAGAATTTGAAAAAATGAAGATGGAGCAAGAAAAAGACAGATTACGGCGGTCAGTGGCACAAAAAGATAAAAACCAAACATCAATACATTAATTTTACAGTATAGTGACATTTTTGTAAATAATTTAAATATAATTTTCCCACTATATATTCTATGAACTAAAAAAATTCTAAAATTTAGGGGGGTGGTCGTGGCACCCCTGGTCATGCCTAAGCTCTGCCACTGATTACACTACTCTCCCCTGAGGTTATTCTAAAATACGAAGACCTTCCTTGCGTTTCTTGAAATGGCTTATATCTTTTCTGTTAGTGTTGTAGGGGTGAACGAGGTTGACTCATTTGCTTCTTTAATCTGTAAGTACATTTTATGCTTTGTTAGTCATTCGCATAAACACGTATTATCCAAAAAAAAATTATTTATGCATTGTTAGTCATTTGCACCAAAACAATACACACACACACACACGTATTATCCATGTACATACATCATTTTGGGTAATGTCATCGTAGACGTTTCCTATTGCAGTTGTATATGGGTATAAGAGCGCTAAGTGGATCTTTACGAGGGAAGCTTTCATGAAATCAGTGTGCCAAACCTGGTCAACTATGTCAATGAAGGTCTGTAAACCAACAATGGAATTAGTGGAGGAAATACCCTTTCATAAAATGCAAGGGAGGTCTTTAATTTGTAGTTATGACTAACCTCAGGGCATATGTTAGTGTAATTAACCGTAAAGAAATTGGTAATTAACTTGTCTGCAATTTATAGCATTGTAGTTCTCAAATCAAATTATATACGCACGTTATATATTATTTAATAACTGTATGGTTACTTCGTATAGATCATAAAATTTCATTAGAATAGCTCAATATCAACCAACTTTCTTATGATAAAATAGCACCAAAGTTAGTGAAATCTATGCACACTTATAAGTTTTTTCCTGACCTTCATTTGTTGCTAAAAGACTAAACTTTATCGCTACTCCACAAGGTCGAGAAAGGAGGATGCAAAAAGTAAACATATTTGTAGTCTTGAGAACAAGTTACCTATACAACTTGATACAGCCCGCAAAATCAATTGCACATAAATTCTTTGCTACAGATTGCTCATTAAGGTCCCTTGTTGATTACCCATGATCTTCATGACTGAAGCTATCAAATTGCTATTAAGGATGGCACAAATTTCCCCATTGCATTGGGCAATGAAAATGACCAAAAATTACATGTATTATTAGAATTACAGCCCCGACAACCAGGTAACGTACATGTTATGTATAGTAACATTGTCGGACACATTCTCTAATAGCATTACCTGTTAGAGTAGTTAATAACTTAACATGGTGTTAAAGCTTAGGTTTGAAAAGATCTTGGGATCGTTTTTCCTACTTCTATGGTCATTCTTTATTATAGTGGAAATTGTACTCTATTTATTTGTACACTTTCTAGTGGTGCACTTTCATCTATCTCTTCACGTGAAATAGAGGGCTTACACTTGAAGAGGAGTGTTACGGTGATAGTGGTGCACCCATGCAATCGGAGCCCACACGTGAGGGTGAGTGTAACACATGATAACGTTGTTGGTTTGACTCTCTAAGAGCTTAGGTTTTTATAGCAGTTAGTAACTTAATAATACTTACTCCTGAAACTCAAAGACCAATTTGGGTGAAACTCTTGCCCAAAACAAATCATATTTCCTCCTAATTCCAATCAGTCATGGCAAGCAATAAAATCCTTTGGGCCTGCCTAGGCACACCAAAACAAGGTTATGGTCCATATTCTGTCAGCATCAAGTCTACAGTAGTTACTTAATTAGAACACGCAGACTTTTCAATTAAAAATTACCAGAATCTCATTGATAAGCATAAAAGGTAATATGTAAAGAAGAATTATGTAAGTTACACCAAACTCGCTCTTAGGAGCACTAACAATGTAACAATACATACAATGCAACTACATCAAAGCTATTGGTCATAAGATATGAGTAAAAGCCTTTTGAACTCGTCGTTGAAAATTGGTCAGCTAAAACTCAAGGCAAAATATCATTGTCAATGCATGGGTGAAGCGCAAGGACCATCATTATTAGGGTGGCAGTCACAATTCAAACCTATTTAATCATCCAAAGTCATTCACATAAAAGCTATCCAAGCACATCCAATAAATAAATGGGTTAGAAATTTTAGAATCCATTAATCTACTCATGATTAGGCACTTATGGTTAACCAGGCACCCAATAACAAACCACGTACATTTAAGCGGTTCGTTGTTAGGTGCCTAGTTAACCATGACCCTTTTTTTTTTTATCAATACACCAAAACCTAAAGCATATTTTTTTTGCCCAACAGCTAATTTGAACCTGTCAATGAACTTTTGACCGTACATAGCCGCCGTTCCAGGCGACTGCGGCCGTTGCAGGTGACCACTACCGTTGCCGCTCATGACCACAGGTCGACTTCACCATCACCACCTGTTGTCTTGTGTAGCGACTCTGTCTTCCCCGTCACCACTGTTTTGTTGTCGACGCCATTGCCTTCCTGGTCACCACTCTATAATCATGACTCTTTCTTGGGTCAATAGATCTGTAGTTCTGTGGGTTCTAGTTATACATGGTTTTGATAGTTGGCTCAACAATAGTAGTTATGGGTGTCGCTTTGGTGGTGGTGGGCTGTTGGTTGTCATGGAGGTCGTGGGTATGATGGCGATGAGGGGCGGATCTGTTTCAAACCAGTTCCCCCTCGACTTTTTCAGTCTTGTATAGCTATGGACCTTTGGATTTTGATTACACCTTTAATCCTCTTAGCTCGACCACTGAAATTGGCAGTTGTAGTGTGACGGGTTGTTGCTGATATGGTGGTGATACTCGTGGTGGTTGTAGTTGTGTAGGGTGGTAATTGTGGCGTGGCAACGGTGGTTTTGGGTTTAGTGGTAGCTTTGTGCGGGCAATGGTGGTGATGGGTGCGGCCGAGATGGTATTTGGATGGTTGTGCGTGCCAGTAGTGGATGGTGGCAAACTGGCGATTGTGAAATGACAGCAGTGGTGGTGGTTGTGGGGCGGTGGTATTTGACTCCATGGAGAAGGTGAAGCAGCGGGGAGAGAGTGAAAACGTGGAGTATTAATTGTCATTATATACATTTAGCGATTAATAGTTATCGTTATATACAGAATTTGATGAAGATTTTATAATCGGAATAAGCGGAATAGTAGTCAAAGTTTGTTCTTCCCAAACTACAAGTCATTCATGATTTGATGGACAAAATCAACCGATTTAACTAATGACCCAATTGATCTACTAATAAATAAATTGCCGTAAATGGTCAGTCAACCATTTAAACTGAACACATTTAACCTAACCCCACTACCCAACCCCTACCCACCCACCTGCCATTCTTGAATTTGTAAATATCATTTCAAAAAATCTTTAAATATTTGTTTTGACTCTGTGCGTTACACATAAAAGAAACAACCGTTAAAATACGTATTGAGAAAGCCCATAAAAATTGTATTTTAACCTTTTTTATGAGTTTCTTATCACATTTTATTGTTTAAAAATTAACTTTAATAATAATTGCTAGTCATTTAGAAACAAAAGAAGCAAGTGAAAAATAAAATAGTAGAAATAGTGTCTGTCAAGTAATAACAACAATAATATTAATAATAACTTATAGTGATGAGAACTCATGTATTCATGTTTGTACTGATAAAGGTCATCAACAAGTGAATAAAAAGATATAGAATATGAGAAAATTTTATAAACAGTGTACGCTCGGACACATGTACCTTGTCATCTGAGAGTGAAAAGGACGAAACCAATATTTTGTATTTATATGGCTTGAAATAAGAGGAGTGATATTAGGTTTGTTAATTGGGCTTGTCCAAACTATAAATATAGAAAAGATTCAAGATTTGATGAAAAGATATAAATTATATATAGAGAGAGAGAACAAGCGTCAAGCTCAAATGGTGGACTAAAATGGAGTTTTATCTGGAGTTCAAAGGTGCCAAACAAAGTGAAAATATTCGCGTGGAGGGCTTGCAACAATATCCTACCTACATCCACCAATTTAAGGCGAAGAGGTATTCAGTGTGATGATTTATGCCTGACATGTGGGCAGGAACAAGAGAACATGTATCATGCTTTGCGAACATGTATCATGCTTTGCGAACATGTTCCTTTGCTCGACAAGTTTGGGCACTATGCCCACATAATCTATATAAAGAGATAGCTTGCACTACTTCAATCTTCTGGTGGTGGACGGATGTGTACAAAAGAACAAAGGAGGATGAATTTGGTTTGTTGCTTGTTGTCAGCTGGTGGCTATGGAAAAATCGAAATGTGACCATGTATAGGGGGGCTCAAATGGATGCATTAGAGTTGTTTTCAAAGGCACGACTATTCCTGGACAGCTTTCATAGAGCCATGGTCAAGGCTCAATGTGTAAATCCTATCTTCATGCCGAAATGGAAGCCACCAGTTACAAGTATGTACAAGATAAACTTTGATGGCGCCTTATTTCGAGAGAATAAGGCAATGGGAGCTGGGGTGGTGATTCGAAACTCTGACGGCATATTCTATGCAGCACTGTCACAATATATCAGTGATTGTGAGGATCCAGAGATAGCAGAAGCAAAAGCAGTACTATTGGCAGTGGAATTTGGTATTGACTGTGATTTTATAAATGTGTCAATTGAAGGGGATTCAAAGAATGTGATTACGACACTTAAAAGTGCGAAGGACGATTTATCGACAATAGGTGTTCTCATGGATGATGCCAAGAAAATGCTTTTGAGGTTTCAGACATATGAATTACATTGGACTAAAAGAACAGGAAATACAGTGACTCATAAATTAGCAAAATATGCAAGGGTACACTTGGATTCTAGAATTTGGTTAGAGGAAGCGCCTGATTTTTTAATGCCGGTTATCCTCAGTGATGTAACCGATAATGAGTAATAATATCGCTCTTTCATCTAAAGAGAGAGAGAGAGAGAGAGAGAGAGAGAGAGAGTTTTGACAAATTCTAAAGAATCGATGGAATGAGAAATATATTAATAAAATTTTTAAGCACGACATCTTGACATGGAAGGAAGAGAGAGAGAGAGAGAGAGAGAGAGAGTTTTGACAAATTCAAAAGAATTGATGGAAGAGAGAGAATCAAGAAACATTTGAGTAGTTGAAGTCTGAATCATAAAAGGATAGACATGTTAAGTAGAAATGAGTAATTATTAATGGGTATCAATGTATGCAATACACAGGTGAATATTTTACTGAAGGACCCCATGAACTTGCTAGTTTGTTCTACTAGTGAAAGTGAACAGCTAAATCCACCTCAGCAAACTCTTATCATACACCCCTAGTACCACCCCAATCGTTCTGAAAATACTTCGTATGCGTATTCTTTAATTTCTATTTAAAATCGAAACCATGGATAATTTGAGAATAATATAAAACTTCATCAACTGGTTCAAAGTATGTAGAGTTGGTAGTGTTCAACTTCGTATGTCAATATTTTCTATTCACTGATCAATCTTAGGTTTCATTTTTGGGACATGAATTATAGTGATAGAAACAACACGTCCGTACATATGAAAAACTCTTAGAATTACAAATATTGTTACCTAAAAGTAGTCTTAATTAGTGAAAACATATAAACTTTACCTGTCCTCTATTAGGAAATACTTGTCCATTAGTAGCTGGACTTAGAGAGCTTCGATCAGAATCATTTGGGCATCATAGCCATTGTAGGAAAATGGAGAAGAAACAGGAGATGGATTAGATAGCGTTCAGGGGAAACCGTTACCTTATCCAGTTTATCGATGCACTGTATCTAAGTTTTGATCTGGGGTCACAATCCTTGATAATTTGACAAAATTGTTTCTTGATGCTGCATTTTGACTTGCTAATTTATTGTTCTTTCGGCAAGAACCTCTGTAGTATCTGGCACTCACATATCTTGAAATGTTTGCAAATGACAATTTTCAAGAGTAGCGTACTCGCGTATCATGAACAAATGAACTAATTTCAAGAGTAGTGTACTCACATATCATGAACTAATTTCTACATTTCACAGGTTGCAGAAATCCCCAAGACTTTTTCGTCTACATCTATTTACATGAAGTCATTCATCTACCCGCTTATTGAGGAAACACGTGCTGATTTATCCTCGCACATGGCTACGTTGTTTCGTGCACCTATCTGTCAAATATTTGATGTAACAATATCAAACGATCATAAACCTCCCAAGGACTTGTATTACCATCTTTCTCCCTTGAAAGTAAGAGATACTCAGAATGGTGAAGTAGAGTATCAGCCGGAGGTGGGAGATCTCATTGCCTTGACAGATGTAAGACCAAAATACGTTAATGATCTAAACCGGCCTAAAACACCGTATCTCCTTGCATTTGTTCAAGGGAAGAGTGAATTTCCTGATGAATTTCCTCATGATCTTCTCATCTTATCCTCAAAGCCCATTGTATATGAGAAAAATGAACAGAAGAGAGGAATGCTTTTTGCGGTTTCTCTTACAAACCTGACCACAAATATTCGTATATGGAATGCATTGAACTTGGATCTCAAGGCGTGAAAACGAACATTATTCGAAATGTGCTGCAACCTAGTCACGCTGTAAGAGTCACTACTTGTTTGTTACTTACTTCTGTCCCTCAATCTAGAGACACTTGCACTGTTTTTTTTTTTTGCATTGATTCAGTTTATTACTGCGCCCTTTCTTTGAGATGTTCCTGATGCAGTCAGAGTTCTTTCTCTGTTCAGGTAGACGGAAATTGTACTCTATGTTCCCCTCAAACAATAAGGGGTTTCCCTATAGCAAATCTAAGGGAAGCCATTCGCCAGTTTATTAAGCTTGATGATTCCCAAGAAGCTGCTGTTTTAAGTTGCATTGCTACTAGAGAGTGTCATCATCAGAATGGGGTGAAACTAATTTGGGGGCCGCCGGGGACAGGAAAGACGAAAACCGTTGCTTCTTTGTTGTTTGCCCTCCTAAGAATGAAATGCAGAACACTCACATGTGCGCCAACGAATATTGCAGTCCTAGGAGTTGCAGCACGGTTTATGGGCTTGGTACAGGAAACCCTCAAATATGACACTTATGGATTGGGAGATGTACTTCTATTTGGTAATGGTAAGAGAACGAAGATTCAAGATTGTAAAGAACTTCATGATGTATTTCTTAGTAAGCGTGCTGCTAGTCTTGCAGCGTGTTTTGCTCCATTGTCAGGGTGGAAAGGTAGCATAGACTCGATTATCCTTCTGTTCGAAGACCCTGAAGAGCTTTACAGTTTATACATCGAAAAAAACAAATCGAAAGGAAAGGACAGTAAGAAAATAGTGAAGGAACCTTCCAAGAAAGGGAAAGAAATGAGTTGGCAGGAAGGAAGGAGGAGGTTCTGACGATGCTGATGCTGCCGAAAAAAGTTTTGACATTTGAAGAGTTTCTAGTAAAGAAATTTCTTCACATCGGAGAGAAACTAATGAACTGTATTACAATCTTGTACACACATTTGCCCACTTCTTTGATCCCCCTTGAAGTGGCAAAAACCTTGATTGGAGTTAATGGTTTACTTCAAACATTGCTGCATAATGTTGCTGTCATAAATGAAGGATTAAGTGAAGGCGACAATGGAGTTGAAGAGGCTAAGAAAAAGATCACAAACTGAACATGTGCAGAACAGTATTCCTTGAAATCCTTAAAGCCCTTCGTGAAACAGTGTCCCTTCCAGATTTTACTGAGGAAAGTACGATTAGAGATTTTTGTATAAGGCATGCAACCTTAATTTTTTGCGCTGTATCAAGCTCTGCTAAATTACACGCTGGAGGAATGACACCACTGGAACTGCTTGTAATTGATGAAGCTGCTCAGCTTAAAGAATGTGAATCCGCTATTCCTTTACAGCTCAACGGTCTCCGCCATGCAATACTTGTTGGGGATGAGAGGCAACTGCCTGCGATGGTTCAAAGCAAGGTTTTTGAACTCAACACACTATTTTTGGTTGATTTAGCTTAGTAGATTTACTTCACATTACTCACATCTTTTGAACTGGTCTGTGATAGATTTGTGAAAATGTTGAATTCGGAAGGAGCTTATTTGAGAGGCTAGTATTATTGGGACATGCGAAGCACCTCCTCAACGTCCAGTATAGAATGCATCATCTATAAGCTTATTTCCAAACGAGGAGTTCTATGACAAACAAATTTTGGATGGTTCAAATGTCAACGAAAGAACCCACGACATGCATTTCCTGACCAGAAACATGTTTGGTTCCTACTCTTTTATAAACGTAGCCAAGGGGAGGGAAGAGTTTGGTAATGGCCAAAGCCCGAGAAATATGGTGGAAGTAGCCGTGGTTGCTGAGATAGTTGCAGGCCTCTATAAAGGTACTTATCTGTCACAAACTAGTCAGTTTCTATCTTAAGTGAAATAGTTGCTACATATTCTTAGAATGTGATGCGAATTTTAACACTTTTCTCCACTATAGAATCTGTTGCCAGAAAGCAAAGGCTCAGTGTTGGCTGCATATCACCATACAACGCTCAAGTTTTTGCTATTCAGGAGAAACTCGGAAAAAGGTATGATACAAAAAGTGACTTCTCTGTCAGTGTTCGCTCGGTTGATGGATTTCAGGGTGGTGAAGAGGATGTTATAATTATATCTACAGTGCGGTCTAACTGCAACGGCTCGATTGGTTTCCTTTCCAACCTTCAAAGAGCAAATGTGGCTCTGACGCGAGCAAGGTACCTTTTAAAACGCACTCGAACGCCTTTGAGTGTTCACGGATGGTTTGCAATTCATGAAATAGTTTTGATCTCTTTGCGTAGGTATTGCCTTTGGATACTGGGGAATGGAGTAACGTTGATCAACAGTGGCTCTGTTTGGAAAAAGTTAGTTCTAGATGCTAAGACTCGCGGGTGTTTCTACAATGCTGACGAAGATGAAGACTTGGATCGAGCTAGCACACGTGCATTGATCGAGCTTGGCCAAACTCCGCTCTGTCGTGATTGTCCACTGTTCGGCAAATCAAAATGGAAGGTATTCACCCTTTGGTTGAAATATGCATCACGGAAGCAAAATTCTTAATAACCAGCATGGCATAGTTGATCTTACTCGGGGATAGCCATAGGCCTGACAATCTATATCTATGCTATATATAATGAGAAAACTTTTTTCACTTTTGGTGTAATACCCTTTTAGTGTTACATTAATTTTATTTTCGCACACACGTCGCGTGTGCACCATGACTCGTAATATATAATAAGAGAAGCGAGAAAGGTACTGATAACTTCTTTGCGCGACATATCATCGCTTTTTTATATGGCATGTTATCAGATTTATTTTAAGATTGATTATCTTCTATTTTAGTAAGTCTTATTTAATTTAAAAACTAACTGTAATCATTCTAAAACTCTATCTAATCAATATACTAATATATTAAGACTTCTTTTTGGCAATTATGTCCTAAAAATTAAAAAAAAAACTAATTCTAATCATTTTCAAATTCAACTTTATCATTATATTAATTTGTTAGGACTTAATATTCAATGTTGTATCTCCAAAACTACTCTCTAATATAAATATAAAAACTCATATATATAAAAAAAACAAAAATAATACTTTCGATTTAGAAGAAAAAACTAATTTATAAACCAATTTTAATCATTCTAAAACTCTACCTAATCAATATACTAATCTATTAAGACTTCTTTTTGACAATTATGTCCTTAAAATTCAAAAACTCAGTCTAATCATTCTAAAATTCACTACTTTATCTCCAAAACTACTCTCTAATATGAATAAAAAAGCTCATATATATAAAAAACAAAAAATAAAACTTTTGATTTAGAAGAAAAAATTGATTTAAAAATCAATTCTAATCATTCTCAAATTCTATCTAATCAATATACTAATATATTAAAACTTCTTTTTGACAATTATGTTTTTAAAATTCAAAAACTAATTCTAATCATTCTCAAACTCAACTTTAGCATTATACTAATTTATTAGGACTTAATATTCACTATTGTATCTCCAAAATTACTCTTTAAGATGAATATAAAAACTCATATATACAAAAAATAAAAATAATACTTTTGATTTAGAAGAAATATTAATTTAAATATCAATTCTAATCATTCTAAAACTCAATATAATCAATACACTAATCTTTTAAGGCTTCATTTTGACAATTATGTCCTTGAAAGTGTTTTATAATATGGAAACTAAAATTCATATACCCAAAAAATAACTTATGAGATTTAGAATAAAAACGTGATTTAATAATTAATTTAAATTTTAATAGGATCTTTGTTTTTATATCTAATTAATTTTACAGGAGTAATGAGGGTTTTTGTAAGCCCTATGTAATTTGAAAACTAATTCTAATAATTCTAAAATTCAACCTAATTACATACTAACTTATTAGGACTTAATATTGACTATTATACCTTCAAAATCACTCTCTAATAATTAATTTAAATTATGATAGCATCCTTATTTTGATATCTAATTAATTTTACAGGGGTAATTAAACAACTTACGAGACTTAGAAAAAAAATGATCTAACAATTTATTTGAATTTTGATAGGTACCTTATCTTTAAATTTGATTAATTTCACAAGAATAATGAGGGTTGTGTAATTTAAAAATTAATTCTAAACATTTTAGAACTCAAATACTCTAACTTATTTGATTTAATTTTAACTCTTGCATTCTTAAATCACTCTTTAATGTAAATATAAAAATTCATATATAAAAAAAATTAAAATAACATATTAGATTTAGAAGGGAAAAAATGGCATTCTAATTGAGTTAAATTTACTATAATTATTCAGACATATAAATATATACATAACATAATATAGTCATCGTTAAAAATGAATAATGTTATATATATAGATTTTATAAACGATATATAAGTCAGTATTTTTAAATAAGACCTCATAACCACAAAACTGGTTATATCCCGTATATAAGGATGTAAAAAAAAAAAACCACACTCTTTACTACAATTTATTGTTGAAAAACTTATGGTACAATTGTCGCGATATTTATAAATCTGAAAAATCAATCGTACAACACTTTTAAACTCTATACTGCAAATATATATTTACGTATTAGGCTTTGATTTTGACTACTGAAACCTTGATTTGATTGTAATGCAATTCTTGCGTAATATTTGTATAGGCATATATGTTTACTTCAGTTCTTTCTAAATGTAAGTTGAAAGAATAATGAGTAAATTTTGTTATAGTACCGCTTGAAGATGTAAAAGAAAAGTTTAAAGAAAGCAAAAATTTAGCGACGATACTGTAAGACAATCTACTCATTGTTTTTTAAACTTACAGTTCAGAGGAACTAAAACAACATATATATATTCTGCAACAATTACATGACCATCTAATCAAGACTACAATTTTAAATATGTATGAGACAAAAGAAAATTCTACTGGATATCATGTTCATATCTTAATAAGTTAGTGATTTCTTCAAACAGTAATCCATGAAGATGATAAGAATGAACTATGACATTTACAATTCCAAAGATAAAGAACTCTTAACCTATCTTTTCAAGCTAATAGACTTGGTTTTGAAATGTTACAGATTGAGCCACTAAAAAAATTTAATAATAATATATTCTTAACAAGTTACTTAAAACTGTTACAAGTAAAGTATTAAAAATTTCTTACTAGCAATTATAGTTTTTAAAAAAGTAGATTTTTTTTATAAGATGTTAATGCCTTTTTGTTTCTTAAATTGTGGTATTCATTGATACACTTTTTGAAGTTTTTAAAAATATTTTATTAACTTACTCGATCTTGACTTGAAATCCTGAGCTATAATATTTAATAACTGAGGCAAGAAATGCAATGATAGCTCATGACACCTCATTGCATTGTGTTTTTAATATAATAAGAGTTATAAAAACTAATGTTAAATATATTAATACTGCTAGATCTCCAAACATTATTTTGAACGGAGTTCTTAGTTTTGCAATTAATTAAATCAGCAAATATAGTAGACATTTAATAATAGGCCTTATGCAATTCAAAAATCAATTTGAAATATTCAAAATTTTCTAACCAATCTAGTAACATATTATGACTTATTTGAATATTATATACCAAAAAAGCTCTTTAACATGAAATATTAACCTATAAAACAAAATTTACTTAAGAGATTTAATAAGAAAATTATGTACTATTTTAAATTCATATTTAAGTTTTCTGTAAATTCAAATATGAATCTAACTTGATAAATATTTTTAAATTCATATTTAAGTTTTCTTACTCTAAAGTTTTGTTATCCTATTTAGTCACATTGGTTAAATGTAAAAATGTCATAATATACAGATTCTATATGAGATACATTAAAAAATACAGCGTAAATTTAAAACCTTAATTATGTGAGCATTTCTTAAATTCAACTAATTTTACGTTGAAAATGTTTTGAACCAAATTTTTATGATTTTTTTATTGTGAGTAATTAAACTATTAAGCATTCTAAATTCTGCATTAGCAATCTACTATTTATGATTTGATATTAACTTTTATAATTCTGAATAGAATAGCATATAAATCTAGAAAGATATTTGTTATGTTGTGATGAATGTAGGCTAAAACTTAGATCGAAAACCTTATTATATCTGAAGATAAATCTTACTTAGTAAGCACATCATCCTTACTTAATTAGTTATGTTGATTAACTTTTATAACATGCTATAAACAAATATATGGACCAAAGTTTTTCTATATCAAAATTAAACTAATATATAACTAATGGGCAACCCATTCAAAGGTACAAATTATTTTTTAAAGATACATAGAAAATAATAAAAATGTCTTTATGCAATAGCAAATTATATTGATCTCAATAGGTTCTCCGCATATTTTTATCAGTAGAATTTTCTTTTGTGTACTAAATAAACTTTTAATTTTTGTTCATCTATATAGTTACCAAATCAGAATTAGCGAATATGTATAAGGATATTGCTTATTGATATTTGTTCAGAAGGGTTAATTTATTTTATTATAAGAAAGTTCAAGCCAAAAATTAAAGTAACTATCTTTGATGAAATAACCATAAATAAAATAATAAAATTGTGCAAGATATTTTATTGTGCATTTCAAGACTACTAAAATAAATAACTATTAATAAACTATCCCGTGCTTGGCACGGGATTCTGGGCTAGTATTAAGTAAAATGGCTTTCAGTCTAACAACGGATATGTTCATATTCTCACTTTTCCAAGTACTTTGATTAGTGAATTTTAATCGGTACATGAACATTCGAATGTGCATTGTTTCAAACATACTTAGCCATGTGTTTCACTTATTGTAGGTATGCTTCAGCGATGAATTCTGCAACTCCATGTTCGGAATCATGCACGTATGGATTTGTAAGAAAGTGGTATCTCTTTTGTTGAAGCTTTCAAATGGTTGGCGACAGCCTTCCAGCGAAAAAATAGACAGTAGCATGGCTGGGGTTGCTTCTCAATTGCTGGAGCAGTACAATGTCAATGGGTACCTAAGTCTAATTTGGAGTGTAGACGTTCTCAAGGAGCTTCAATGCACATTCAGGTCATAGTGGTTTGGGAAGTTTTGCCGGTGTACAAGATCCCGGATATGGCAAGGCATCTTAACATCAGGTTTGGGAACTATACACCCAATACCATAAAACTCTGCAAATACAGACGTGTTGAAGGGTATGAAATCTGTCATCTTTCATCTTATAGACTGCTTATGAAGATATTCATATATTGCACGTCAACAATATTTTAAGCTGTCTTGGTTTCTGCAGGAAATTAGTTCTTCCAATGACATGGCCACTGGATTCAGATGCTCTTACTCTAGCATCTTATGATCAGAGCGAGTCATTAGCCAGTCAATTAGGTCCGCTCACTATAAGAAACTGACCAGGATCAAGGGCTGCAAGTTTTAGGTAATATTTGGTGGAACCAAATAGCTTTCTTACCATAGAAGTATCATGCTAAAAGAGGATCAATTATTGTCATTACTACTGCCAAATACTGGGCTGGTATCTTTTATTACTGTGTTTAGTTTATGCGAATTAGGGGCGACAGACTTTTGTTACAGTTATCTATGTGAAGTAACCTCATTCATGATGATATTTCATGTTCTTCTTATTGCCATCTACTGAAAGAAGAGTAATAGGCCTCAACAGCCATCGGAGGGCTATCAGTAACCGGAGACGTAGTAAGTGGTAACTTTCTAGTTCTATAGCAGTACAAAGGTTAGGAATTGAGAATACTACATGTTACAAGTTAACAAACACGAAATGGGCACTCCGGGCAACTCGACACGGTAACAAAAATTTGCTTGTTATCAAACAAAGATATCACCGTTCTCAAAAGTCGAACAAAAATAATGTACAAGACGTGATTAGATTTGTGTACGTGTTACCATCGTTGCGAACAAAGAGTGGGGTCCAGCCACTTTTGCTGGTGACTTTCTACGTTCTTTCTGGTAGAAGTATTGGGAAAACGCTCTTTCACCTCAGCTCCAAATGAGAAGATTAGAGCTTTTCTAGCCGTTTGTAGGTCCGCTCCTCTCGCCTGGAAGTATAATAGTTGGCTCTCCTCTAAGTCAGTAATTGCAGCTCCATGGGAGCACTTGACATCATCGGCAATAATTTAGAGATTTCGTTTAACATTTACAGATGCACGAGGCACAAGGAGGAGGATCCTAGTTAGCTGTCCTGCATCTGTTTGCTGCGCATACCTGCCGGATAATTACAGTGATCAAAGTCCACAAACATATGAACCACACAGCGTCTTAGCCTTCAAAGGTTTAACTCTGTTCTAAAGCAACCAAAGAGATACAGTAAGATTCACTAGATACAAGAGTTTTATAGCCATTATAATCAAAAGGAACACAGAGTTCAAGTAAATATATCAACCAGTTAACAGAGGTGTAAGAAACTGTCATTTCCATAAGTGTAATATCCTGAACTTTGGGAGCGGGTTAAAATAACCATCGATGACCCGAAAAATAAACAGGCACTAATTTTGAGCAATGCTCGGGTATTAGTACAGTATTGGGGCTTAAAAAAAATTTGGGACAAAAATGTAATTTTCAAAATTTTGGGAGCATTTTCGTAATTTGGGAAAATTTTGGGGGTATTTGTGCAATTTTATAAAAGTAAATTAGAAACCATTTTTTTTTTAGCTGGCCACCTCCTACTAGTTTAATGACTAAGTTAGGAAAAAAGAGAAAATAATTAAGAAGGGAAGGATAAGTCTTAAAAAAAACAAAACAAAAAGGGAAATCTTTCCCTTTCGGGAAAGAAGAAGAACAAAACAGAGAAGGAAGAAACAGGGAGCTCGCAGCAGGCAAAAATCAGAGAGGAAGAGGGGTGATTGAAGAACTTCGTAGAGTAATTACTGTACCCTATTTAGTTTATGTGATTTAGTGTGTGTTTATTGTGTGCGCAGTGTGTGTGCGTTCAGTGTGTGTGTCGTGTGTGTGCGCAGGGTGTAGGAGGGATTGAGATGGAGCTTTGAACTAGTCAGTTGGTTCTTGTGTCTTTTGTTGCTAGAGATGTTGAAAGAAGTAGACATTATTTTGGGTTTCATGTGTGATACACACAACCACTTTGCACTGTATGTATTCATGGTGAAACAGTGTGTGGTCAAAAAACTATATGTGATATGGGTATGGGAATTATGGGTGAATTAGGTGCTTAAGTGTGGATTAGACTATGTTGAAGGTGGTGTAGTGAAATTATAGTGATTTGGAGTGAGTGGAAGTGAATTAGCATGTGGTTGTGAAGTGTGTGTCGGATGGATATCTCGGCAGGTTGTGGAAGAAGGAGAATGTGTGATTGTATGTGAATTGCAGGTTTGAGTGTGCGTTGGAATATACTTAAGGTAGTATAACAGAGTTGTATTGATTTGGAGGGTGTTAAGAGTGAATCAATTGGTGATTTGTGAGGTGTTTATGGGCTGAACGTGTCTCGGTTGAAGGAAAGAGATGAAGAGTGTGTGAAATAAGGTGAAGTAGTAGGTGTGTTAATTTGCATAGTAAGTGTAATCGTCGCTAAAAAACAGAAATCACTTCAGGCATTTTTTTCATGAATTTTAATAAATATTTACGGCCAAAATTGGATAAAGTACAAAACTGTAACGCCAAATATTTTTACGAGAACTATGCTCTGAATTTTTTTGGAAATTTTCGGGGTCCGCGAAGAGTGCTAAATTGGAGTACCGATTAAAGAACTTTATCGGATTATTTAGCGTAGCAAAACAAGCTGTTTTGATTTGAAAATTTTAGAAAAATATTATTTTACTGATATGATTCATATTCAAAAATTTCATGCCATTCTGAGGTCGATAGGTATTTTTTGCGAAATTGGCCTTTTGGCGCTCGGTCTGGATACCGGTTCAGGATTTTCTGGCAAAAATTTTCTAAAAGACTTTTTAGTACAGAAATGATATCGGGATGCTTAAAATAGCGGTTTAAGATATTTTGAGATTTTTTTGGTGCCGGAAACCCCCAGGGGTGTTTTGGTAATTTACCACCCCGAAGGGGTATTTTGGTAATTTTACCTATAAGAGGTATTTTGAAGTAAATTTACATACAATAAGATTATTTTAGTGACTTTGCTCATGGAAAAGTCATTTTGAGAATTAAAGTGTAACGGGGGGTATTTTGATAATTTGTCATCCCGAGGGGGGTATTTTGGTAATTTTACAAGCAAAAGTTATTTTTGTGTAAATTAACATAAAATAAGATTATTTGGGTGATTCTACTTATGAGTAGACCGTTTGGGTGATTTAAGTCTGAGAGAGGCATTTTGATAATTTTACACCTCAGGGGCATTTTGGTAATTTTATATACGCGGTGTGAGGGGTTCATTTTGGGTGTATGTGTGAGTTCGTATTAAGCTATATTTTTGTTATGTAGGATGTATTCTAATGGTTCGATTATTTCATTTAGGTTAAAGTTAAAGACTTCCGGTTAGGATAATTTAGCTGCGGATCCAGGTAAGGGATTCTATCTGAACCTTGAATAAGGACTTTTGACCGAACCCTTATTTGATTACTTGTACTCGTAAGTACTCCTTTGATATATTTACGGCTAAGGCCAAACTCTGAGTTATGTATTGATATCAACATGTTCTTGCCTGGAAAATCCTAATGTTGAACCTGAATCGATTAATTGGAAATCTTGTGATGCCCGCCTGTACTACGGGTTGAGCAAATTTGATAATTGTTTGTATCCATTCTTCCGAATTGTTGCACCTAGATTCGATAATGTTTCACAATTGCTTTTGTTATTTATTTGTGATTTTCTTCTGGAATTCCGAACAATGACTTACATCAATATGTGATTGTTATTAGAACCCGAATTGATTTCGGGGATATGAGCTTATGTTAACGCTCATTTATATTGTTGATTTTCTGTGTTGACCTGGGTACCTGTTTAGTGGGGAGGCGGTATAAGGCTGGTTGAATCCTGCATGAAACACAGGCTAGTACCCAAGTAGACTAGTAATTATTTTAGTACATCATGCATGCGTACACTATATGAGCTTGCCATAATGGCTTTGCAATCGCCCAGGATCAACATTGATTTTTGATTTTATTAGCTAGAATGTTTTGTGCTTGGGTTGAAAGCCCTTGACAAATATTCATCGTATTTAGTTAGAAGGATTTGTACTTGGGTTGAAAACCCCTGACAAGCCTTTATTGTATTATTTGAAATGATTTGTGCTTGGGTTGAATCCCTCAAAAATCTATTGTATTTTGAAAATGATGACTTGAAAAGGATCTTTTATTGATCGTTTTGGTTTTGTTCTGATTGTTAATATTTATTTTGGCATCTATTTTTGATGAACTTTGATCATTTTGGGTAATCATTGAGTTTTGATCGTTCGAAGTGTTTTGAAAATCATCGTCGGTTGGATTTTTCGGAGTAGTGTTATAATTTCTTTTGCAATCCTTGTACGACCTTACTGGGCTCTCAAAATCTCACCCTTCGTTTGGCTCCGTTCTGCAGGTGATGATAAGATGTAGCAGGTTCGGGAATGGGTTAGAGTCTGAGTGAGATCCCGGTGAGCCCATCACCACGGTATAGTAAGACCCCTGCGTGGGTCGGTACTGTTAATTCGTTCTTAGGAAATTTGAATTGCGAAGAACCTAAGCTATAATGGTTTAAGCTAAGCAGTTTGTGATCTAGTATTTTGAATAATTTGAGTTGATGTTGAATTGAAGCTAAGTAGTTGGTGATTTGGTACTTTGAAGAATCTGAGTTAATGTTGAATTAGATGATTTGAAATATGCGTTAATGAATAGGTCTGACAGGTTTGATGTGATCCGGTAGGTTAACGACCAGGGAGTTCGGGGCGGCGGAGCTCTGGATTTTTGGGGGCGTTACAGTTGGTATCAGAGCAGTTCGGTCTTGGGTATTAAGAGTTTATGTATATGATTCTTTAGGCACAGACCCATAGAGTATGCATAACATGATTCTGTAGAATGGTATTCCGGTTAATGAGAGTGGGGTAGGATGATGGTAGAGTTAAAAAGTCTACCTTGATTGTAATTGTGTTGCTCCTTAGCTACCTATTAGAATAGCCCTTATACCTGTACATTTTATCAGTACGGTCTGCATTCAGAGCACTGGTAGTTGAGATAGTACGGTGGGCCGAGAGGTCCCCGATAGATGAGATTCTAGCAGGTTTGTGTAAGATGAGCAGGGATTCTTTTCCCCAACATTGGAAAGATCTGATCAAATAATCGCGAGATTTGACATTGTACTATATGGAGGTTTTATGATTGTAGAGAGACAACCCTACTCATTAAGGGAAACAACAGAACCCTAGAACTGATGGTTACCATTCTGAACACTATAAACCCGATTCTGACTTTGATGATTTAGAATCTGGCAATTGGCAACAATGAGTACTGAATCCGGTTCAACCATAACCACAACCTCGAGATAAGAGTACCTTGGGTAATCCTAATATATGAAATGACTAGCTACAGGGAGTTATTGAACCCTATAGAGACAACAGATTGGATTAGCAAAATGGAGAAAATTTTAAGCAACTGATCATATAAATTTTGAGAAACTTTGAGTGAAGTGACAAAAGATTGAACATGTTGGACATAAACTGAGAGACGAGGTCGATCAGGGGTGGAAAAAGTATCGAAGAATTTGACTTATCAGAAATTGATTTATGTCACTTGAGAACCCTTTAGAGAATTTTTTTTTACTAGTATTTTGCGAGACTTTGTGAACAGATGTGAGAGAATTGGTAATGTGGGATAACAGATTAAGAGTCAATATACAAGGTTGAGATGAGATTTCATGATTTGATAGATTCGCAGTAAGAATTTATTGCTAGAGGCAGATAGCTGCCAGAAGTCTGGGTGGGGGCTTAGGCCTGGACTGAGAGATAGAATGCTCTTAGCTCGATCGACGAGCGATATGAAATGTCTTTATTTGGCATATGTTTTGGAACAGTCTAAGTCTGACAACGGAGGAAGGCATGAGTAAACACAGGGAGGATAGAAGAGAGATAAGTGAGAATTTTCTCCGAATGGATTTGTATGAGTTAACAATCATCAGCAAAATTTTTTATAGTTGGCATCGTGTAGTGCCTAAGGTTCAAGATTGGGGCAGAATCAAAAATTCAGGTTGAATTTGGTTCAGTGGTATTGAGATCTGGATAGAGTTCTGGAATTTGATTCGTGGCATGATATGGGATTTAGGGAAGCGCAGGATGAATGCGCTCAATCAGCTCAGAGTACTAGAGTTGAACCATCGTAGAGTTCTGAAGTAGTTAGACCTACACAGAATATTGGTCAAGGTGGCGAGTCAGCTTTTTGACCACCCATGTGGTAAATGCAAGAGAAGTCGAGGTGATGAATATGCTATAAAGTGATCGGATGATGTGTTAAGCAAAGCAATGTGAGACATTAAGTTCAAAACTGTTTGCTTGTGAGAAATAATCTGTTGATACCCATAACTAGTGTAAGAAAGAGAGATATTCCTTGGCAGGAAGAGAACAAGGTCAGAAGGGGCTGAGGCCCAGAATATCAGTTAGAATTTGTGTAATGTCTGCTTAGGATGTTGTTATATCCGATGACGTAATGCCAGGTACACTACATGGTAATCCATTAGATTTCCATATATGGTTTGATTATGGAGTGTCAAGTACCTTTGTATCCCTTACCTTCGCATAGTGATTGAAGGTGAAACTTATCTGTTAGGAACTGGTCTTGTGATAGGTACTCCATCGGAGAATCCTTTGACTGCTTCTACGGTTCACTGTAACTTTACTATCCACCTAAGGGATAGAGATTTTTTTTGTGGATCTCATGATATTTATTATTCGAGGTTTGATATCATGCGAGACATGAATTGATTACACTCTATTAAAAGTATATGTAAGTTGTTAGAGAAAAGCCTAGTCGAAGTTAAGTTTGTGATTTGATTTATGAGTAGGAATAGTGTTTTGAAAAATGACTGGTGTTAAGACCAAAAATTTTGGGGATTTGGAATTTTGCTCCGTCATCTCATTCATTCTTCTGTATGTTGAATTCAAGGACGACTTAATTGAGTGTCAGCTTATGCTGAGACGTCAGAGAAGATGTCATTCATGCCGAGTCGTCTTATTCATTTTCTGAATATTTATCTGTTCCTTTTGAATCTACTCGGACTTGATGGGGTAGTATCTGACCCACTAGCCATGGGGAAGTTACGAAGCTTATTAAGGACCAATAACTCCTTCCGATTTTGATTGTTCCGAGTCGTTGAGTTGACTTTGCTTTGCCAGACTTATATCATCGTTTCTGTGTCCGTCGTTTCTTCTAGAATATCACAGAATTCTGTTGTGAACCCCGAGAGCCAATAGGCATGATTTTTGTTAAAGAATTTTTGTGTTTTGATTGCATGATTGTGATTATTGTTATCATTATTGGTAGAGTTTCCCATACCTCAGATAAAGTGTGAGCAAGAATAAACTCTGAGAACGTGAATTAGGTTTGGATAAGTTATTCAATGATTCAGTATAAGATTAGATCTGGACTGAATACATGGTGATAGACTGTATGTATTTGCTTTTGGAAGCCGAAGGGTTTTAAACGTTTAACTGGAATAGAAGATTGAAAGATAAGGCAATGAGATTTTCGGTAGATAATGCGACTGTGAATCGGAAGTGATGACGTAAAGCCTTACACTATGCTCTGAAATGCAGCAAAAATTTTCGGGGTCCGCGAAGAGTGCTAAATTGGAGTACCGATTAAAAACCTTTATCGGATTATTTAGCATAGCAAACCAAGTTGTTTTGATTTGAAAATTTTAGAAAAATATTATTTTACTGATATGATTCATATTCTAAAATTTCGTGTTATTCTGAGGTCCATAAGTATTTTTCACGGAACTGGCCTTTTGGCGCTCGGTCCGGACACCGGTTCAGGATTTTCTGGCAAAAATTTTCTAAAAGACTTTTTAGTACATAAATGATATCAGAATGCTTAAAATAGCAGTTTAAGATATTTTGATATTTTTCAGTGCCGAAAACCCCTAGGGGTGTTTTGGTAATTTATCACTCCGAAGGGGTATTTTGGTAATTTTACCTATAAGAGGTATTTTGAAGTAAATTTACATACAGTAAGATTATTTTAGTGACTTTGCTTATGGAAAAGTCATTTTGAGAATTAAAGTGTAGCGGGGGTATTTTGGTAATTTGTCACCCCGATGGGGTATTTTGGTAATTTTACAAGCAAAAGGTATTTTTGTGTAAATTGACATGCAATAAGGTTATTTGGGTGATTCTACTTACGGATAGACCGTTTGGGTGATTTAAGTCTGAGATGGGCATTCTGGTAATTTTACACTTCAGGGACATTTTGGTAATTTTACATATGCGGTGCGAGGGGTTCATTTTGGGAGTATGTGTGAGTTCATATTAAGTTATACTTTTGTTCTGTAGGATGTATTCTAATGGTTCGATTATTCTGTTTAGGTTAAAGTTAAAAACTTCCGGTTAGGATAATTTAGCTGCGGATCCAGGTAAGGGATTCTATCTAAACCTTGGGTAAGGACTTTCGTCCGAACCCTTATTTCATTACTTGTACTCGTAAGTACTGTTTTGATATATTTACGGCTAATGCCGAACTCTGAGTTATGTATTGATATCAACATGTTCTTGCCTAGAAAATCCTAATGTTGAACCTGAATCGATTAATTGGAAATCTTGTGATGCCCGCCTGTACTGCGGGTTAAGAAAATTTGATAATTGTTTGTATCCATTCTTCTGAATTGTTGCACCTAAATTCGATAATGTTTCTCAATTGCTTTTTATTTGTGATTTTCTTCTGGAATTCTGAACAATGACTTACATCAATAAGTTATTGTTATTAGAACCCGAATTGATTTCTGGGATATGAGCTTATGTTAACGCTCATTTATGTTGTTGATTTTTTGTGTTGACCTGGGTACCTGTTTAGTGGGGAGGCGGTATAAGGCTGGTTGAATCCTGCATAAAACGCAGGCTAGTACCCAAGTGGACTAGTAATTATTTTAGTACATCATGCATGTGTACACTATATGAACTTGCCATAATGGCATTGCAATCGCCCAGGATCAACATTGATTTTTTATTTTATTAGCTTGAATGATTTGTGCTTGGGTTGAAAGCCCTTGACAAATATTCATCGTATTTAGTTAGAAGGATTTGTACTTGGGTTGAAATCCCCTGACAAGCCTTTATTGTATTATTTGAAATGATTTGTGCTTGGGTTGAATCCCTCGAAAATCTGTTGTATTTTGAAAATGATCTTTTATTGATCGTTTTGGGTTTTGTTCCGATTGTTAATATTTATTTTGGCATCTATTTTTGATGAACTTTGATCATTTTGGGTAATCATTGAGTTTTGATCGTTCGAAGTATTTTGAAAATCATCGTCGGTTGGATTTTTTGGAGTCGTGTTATAATCTCTGTTGCAGTCCTTGTACGACCTTACTGGGCTCTCAAAAGCTCACCCTTAGTTTGGCTCTGTTCTGCAGGTGATGATAAGCTGTAGCAGGTTCGAGAGTGGGTTAGAGTCTGAGTGAGATCCCGATGAGCCCATCACCACGGAATAGTAAGACCCCTGTGTGGGTCGGTACTGTTAATTCGTTCTCAGGAAATTTGAATTGCGAAGAACCTAAGCTATAATGGTTTAAGCTAAGCAGTTTGTGATCTAGTATTTTGAATAATTTGAGTTGATGTTGAATTGAAGCTAAGTAGTTGGTGATTTGGTACTTTGAAGAATCTGAGTTAATGTTGAATTAGATGATTTAAAATATGCGTTAATGAATAGGTCTGGCATGTTTGATGTGATCCGGTAGGTTAACGACCCTAGAGTTCGGGGCAGCGGAGCTCCGGATTTCTGAGGGCGTTATAATAAGTCAAAAGCATGCCTCCCACTGAGTATACACTAGAGGTGTCAAAAAGGCCGGGCCGCCCGTGGGCCAGCCCGGCCCCCTAAAGAATGAATAGTGTAGCCCTGGTCCATAGGGCCAAGGCCAGGCCAAAATATTTTGGAAATGGGCCCGGGCCCATTGGCCCCCTCTCTTTATAATTTTTTTTCTTTTCTTGTTTTGAAGTCAATTTTCATCTTTTCGATGCAACCAAATTTTCCCTGCCACGGTTGGATCAGTGTATCTCAAGCAATCTTATGTTGAACAGTGGAATCAATTAAAAAGTGGAAAGGAAACTCAGAAGCAAAGAATTTTGGAAAATAGAATACTACAGGAAACAAACAAAGGGCATTGGTATTCTGTATATGTTGTTAATTTTCCTTTTTAAGCAATCAAAGTGGAAAGGAAATGTATTCCTCTTGCTTTCATTTTTACTTGATGGCATCCAACATGCTTAAGAGAACTACGTGCGGAATATCTATATTCTATACCAAAGTAAAGAACAACAAAAATAGGCAAAATATGGAATCTTTTTAGTTAAATTAATAGTTTTGGAGGTGTTATTGAATTCAATATTTTCTTTAACACACGCAGTGAAGTGTAGGTGTGTGGTGACGGTGACGTGTTTTTTATGATTTCTGAGTGGACTCTCTTTTAATGTTTGTGTTATAGAATTTTCTTTGTGCTCTACATCACAAGCCAAGAGAATAATTAAAAAAATTATCACATTTTCATTTTATATGTGTTCTAAACAGAAATAATAATTATGTAATTTAAATTTCTTTTTGTTTCAAACAAAAAAGGTGAACTGAATTCTAAATTTAGTTCCATGAAGTGGGTGAAGTGTCAAAGTGCCTTAAGGAATAACCTTAAGATTTTGAAAATGAATAACAAGAATTTTTGGGGAAAAAATGTTGGGCCTGGGCCCAGCCCAAGCCTGGCCCTAAATAGTGGGCCTAGGGCCAAGGCTTAGACTGGGCCTGGATATCCTCTTCTCTGGCCCAGGCCCGGCCCGGCCCAGTTCCCCACCACCTCAGCCCGGCCCTGACCCTTTTTCTCAGCTGGGTCGCTGGGCCCAGGCCAGGCCCGCCCAAGCCCGGCTCATTGACATCTCTAGTATACACCAGCAGATTCGCCAAATTCCCAAACTTCCCACGTCTACCAATACTACCTTCCCTTTCGTCAGAGTGCTGTTATTCATCCTAAGATGCAAGAAATTTTCATGTTTTCTAGTTAGGAATATTTTTTACCACAAAACCTTCTCGAAGCTAAGCTCTAGACATACATCAACAATCACTTGTTATGTGGAGGTCGTACACGAGTCATAATACTCAAAGAAGTTATCCTATTTTAATTTTCTCTACGGAATTGGCTCGCATAGTCTTACAGTAGCCCCTGAAATGTTAGGGGGGCTCTGTGGTCCTTAAACAATGGCAACAAGGTATGTTATTCAGTAGGATCTCGATTCAAACGGCTGATATCTGGGTTCGTGTTGGTCCCATTCCCAACGACTACAAAAATTTCCCCTAGCTGAAAATTGACTGATATCATTAGACAGCCATTTTATATTCCTTAAATGGAAAGAAAAAAATGCAACACGTATCAATCAGATACCCCCTCGTCTCACGTATCTTCCTCAAGCTTCAATCTGGAAACCCCATTTGGTTAAAATTCCAGTACGAAAAGATTTTTAGGGTTTGCTTTCATTGTGGACTTATCATCAAACATATCATCATTGATGCGCTGATATGCACCTTATTATCGAAGGAATAAAAGGAGGATTGTTAAGTTTCAAGACACCAACTTCTTTCAACATCGCTGTGAAAACGGCATACCCTTATATGATGGTGGCATCCGTGGACTTGTGCATAAAAATTGATGTCCATGGTTTGAAATATATAACATCCTCTTTGGCTCAAGGTTCTACTTAGAAAAACCTCCTCAGTCGGAAAAGGACTACTTAACTAACTCTGTTCGTTCCACAGGTCCTTACCATCCAAGTGCCCTTACCTACCACAAATACAGTGATGATGCATCTATATGCGGTCCAAGGGGATCAGAATTTGACGATAGTGCTACTTCAGCCTATAGGAAGAAAACACGTAAACCGAAGCATCGAAAAATGTCCAAACCGGTAAGTGATCTGATGTCGGATAACCCAGCTTCCTTTGAGAATGTGCTACAGTGACCTACCAGTTGAGGCTCATGGACAAAAAAGAATTATGCAAGATCATGTGAACCTACACTCTGCAAAGCTCCATATTGGCGAGCTAAATCATGAGGTTGTAACCTATATGTCAAGGCTATTGCCACCTAAAAAATCTAAAGGCAAGCAATTGGTCATAAAAGCAAAGTCTCCATCATCACTCGGCCCATTCAATGCTTTAATGGCAAACATGACCCAAGAACTCCAATTGTCTGCAAAAGCTATTAGTTCTCATGGCTCTTAACATAAATGTTTCACCCTACTTCCACATCAAATAATGGTGCAAAACCCTCCAAAAGTCACTTTTACTCAGTCAATCAATAATGAAGACAAAAGCATGCCACTGCCCCCCTTTGCAGACATGCCTTTTTAAGTCTTAAACTTACATAATGTGGGGCTCCATATTTGTAAAGACAATCAGATCACCCTTGATGTTGAACCTCAAGACCAACCCAATTTTCTTCCCGTGAGTATGCTAGTTAGAAACCACAAAGACGAGCATTTATAGGAGTTTTTGCCCTTAATAACCTGATTTAAAAACATAATTATGTAATTACCCCATTTTGAACTTTATTTACCTGTGTAACCCCTTTTTGAAAATCGCAGGTTCAAAGCGAGATTTCAAAGGAGAAAACAGGGTTTGAAATATAGATTTCTTTTAAAATATTTGTTTCAAACAGAGATTTCATACGTTTTCAAAAGAAATCTATGTTTCAAACCACATTTTCTTCTTTTGAAATCTCACTTTGAAACCGCGATTTTCAAAAAGGGATGACACAGGTAAATAAGATTCAAAATGGGATAATTAAGTAATTAAGTTTTAAAAATAGGTTATTAAGGGAAAAAAACTCGCATGTATAGAGCAGGTTGTGGAAAAGGACAGCTCTCATCACAATTAGCCAAAGATGAGTCCCTTTCTTCTGACTCACGAAATGATTGCAAACAAGACTTTGGACACCTCTCTCACTCAACAAGTCAGCAAGCTAGAAGTTCATTATGGAAAGTCTACTCCACGATCAAGTCATTCTGACATTAAATCACACATGGATCTCAAAGCTACTACCTTCAGCTTTAAGAAACAAGGTACACAATTTTTTAAGCAAAGGTCTTCATCTTTTCATGCTTAGAATTGTCTTCACAATGATGACTTAAAATTTTATTGTATTAACATTATCTCTAATTATTTACATGACCTTGATTCCTTACGTCGACCTCCTTTAACAATAGCAACTGAGTATATTGGCACTAAATGCTCTGAGTTAATCCCCATTGGATGTATACTTAATGACTCCAGCCTTTCACAGCCCCACATGACTTATAAACATGCAAACTGCCACAAAATCACACCTTACTTCATGGCAAAGCCTATGGTTGAAAGGACTCATTGCCCATCTTCTCAAACCAATCTACCTACAACTTTACAAAGCCCACGTGGATCTTCAACACTCTTGTCAAGGAGGTCTCTTTCTATTATCAGATGGGTACATACTCTTCTAGACTACCCACAAAAAATCACCTGAAGAGATTAAAGTTTTAAGTCTGCAACACCTTGCTGCTCAAGGAAAAATAGATGCAACTGGCCCTATGGAGAACTCTGATCTAATGCAAAAATATTTGGATGACCAAAAAGAGTGCATGGAAATTAAGCAAAATTTACCTTGTGAAGAAATAGTCAGCACAATCCGTTTTGGTACCATGCGTGCCTTTCACATGCGGATGAGTATAAAACGGCCTTGGAACCATCTCTTTCAACTCGACTCATTCCTGATGGCGACAAGGCACCTGGGAGTTAATAACGAAACTCCAGCTTGTGAGTCAACATCCTAAGTACCACAACACCTTTCTTCGGTTTTTCTGTGTAAGGCCCCTTCACTTGAAGGGGAGCTATTCTGCTCAACCGTAACCTCCCTCCAGCAACTGTCAGTGAACGGCCACCTATGGATATTATCAAATCTACAAAGGAGCTTAAGCTGCCCTATCCTAAACAACTCTTAAATGATTGTTAAGCAACTCTCACTGTCCTAACCTTGAAAGGCAAAAGATTGGATATTCTTGGAAGCAACTTCAACTCCATCATTAATTCTATGGAAGAAAGTTTGAAAGCATGCAAGCTCTATAGTGTCGTTTCCCTTGGTTTTTCTATGTTGACTACATCCTCTTTGAAGTCTGAAACCATATCTCCTAAGAACTCAGGTTTCAAATCTCGCTCACTTTGTTCCTTTCTACTTCTCTACGTTTTGGTTAGCTTCTCAATTATCTCGTACTAACCGTAAGCGAAAGAGATGGCGGGCAAGAAGACATGCTTCTTCTAAAAACCGAAAACCTCTGCCTCTAACCTGAATAGAGGTTACCTTCCCTCCTTTCATGATGCATCAACTAGTCTTATCTCTTTTTGGGTTAATGAGGTTGTCCCTTCACAACCCCAATGATAATTTTGAGCTGGAACCCTAGGGGTTTTGGGCTCACCCGTAAGGTTCAAATAGCTAAAAGCGTGATAAGTAAGCATAAGCTGAAACTATGTTCTTTCAAGAACTCTGCTTCGTTGTACAGCCTTAGACTCTTTATTTTCCCACCTTGGTTGTTCCTCTTCTTTTGGAGTAGATCCTCGCTACATCACTAATAGTGTCAGCGGGGGTCTTTGGATCGATTGGCAACCATTGATTAAAGCTTCAGTGGAATACCTGGACCGCAACCTCATCCTCCTCAAATTCTCCCGGTGAATTAGTGGGGGTCATTTTTATATGGAAATCCTTTCACTTCAGATAGACCGGCTACCTAAAACCATCTTCTTAGCTTTCTGCTAACCATTCAGGAACCTCTCCTGATTTTCAGTGATTTTACCTAAATTCGTTTGCCTTCGAAAAAATTCTTTAGTCTTACTAGGTCTCCCTGCTTTCATCAACTGTACTCACATACTCGGATTAGTTGACATGCACTGGCAGGGACCCACCTTTACCTAGACTAATAATAGACCAGGTTCTTTTTGCACATTTGAAAACTTAGAGAGAGCCATGATGAATAGCGACTGACTACAATTTTTTCCTTAAGCTACGGTCAACAATCATAGGATACAAGTCTTTGATCATGCCCCTCTACTTTTGAACACATGTAAACATTGGTCACTTTCCCTAAAGCAATTCCAAGCCTTTTGGCTTCTTCACCCAGACAATATTAGAGTTTTCAAGATTGTTTAGGATTTTCAAGTCCATGGATCACCTTTATTTCGTGTTATGCAAAAAGGCAAATCCTTCATCAAAGCTTTCAAACTCTGGAGCTCCAGCATTTTCGAGAATATCCTGCAAAAAATAGAAGACACAAGAAATCATCTCATCCCTAACCAAGCTAAACTACCGTGTACATCTGCTCAAACGAAGTGTGAAGATCTTAATAAGATTGGACTGGCTTCTGGACTGTGAAGAACCTTTTTTGGATGCAAAAAAATAAAATCCAGATGGATCAAGGATGTTGATCGAAATATGAAACTTTTTCACTCTTCAACCAAAATCCACAGATCAAGAAACAGAATAGATGGCGTTCTTAATGCTTCCAACATGGTCACTAACCATGATGATATCATGAAAGCTTTTTAATCATATTTCTCGAACCTATTTGCTACTCAAACACACTCTTCCCTCCTTCAGTCAAACACCCCATCTCTCATTAATGCCATCTTTGCTGAAGGAAGATATCACTGAAGGAGTATTTTCCTTTTTAGGTCGGGAATCTTCTTTCTAAAGCTAACTTCACTTATATTTCCCTTATCACTAAATTTGACAACCCTCAGCACCCATCCGACTTTTGACCGATAGCCTCTGCAACACCATTTATAAGGTAATCTCCGAAGTGCTTGTTAACCGGCTTAAAAGTGTAATGCCCTCTCTAATCTAGAAGAATTAGAATGCTTTATGGAAGGAATATCAATTGTAGATAATATCCTCATTGCACAAGAACTCACGAATATCATCCAAACAAAGAAAGCAAGAAAGAGGGGTCTTGTGTCGCTCAAAATTGATATGAATAAAGCCTTTGACCGTCTCAGATAGGACTTCATAGAACAGGTCCTCATCAAACTCAATTTCCTACCACCATAGGTGAATCTAGTTATGCAATGCATTACAACAGTCCCCTTTGCAATTCTTGTTAAAAATCTCCTTCTAAACGATTACATCCTACCTGTGGTATTTGGCAAGGAGACCTTATTTCTCCTCTCCTTTTTCTACTTTGCTCAGAAGTGCTCTCGGCTGCAATGCAAAAAGCAGTCTTTAAAAGGAATCTGTGGTATTAAATCGGCCAGGTCGGCACGGCCAATAAATCATCTGATGTTCGCAGATAGAACTATCTTCTTTTTTCAACTAGATCATCTGAACTACAGAACCCTCAAACATATACTACGGATGTACTGCAACATATTTGGTCTATTCATTAACTTAGAAAAATCTACTCTTGTCTGCAGTCCCAATTCGAGCCATGAAACTCTTTTGCACAATCCTACTTCAACATCCGATCTACTCACGCTTTTGGGAAATATTTTGGCACATCTCTAGACATTATTACACAGAGGAAAGATTTCTTCCAATCACTAATCTCCAATGTCCGAAGTAGATGCTCTGGATGGAAAGGAAGACTTCTTAACAAAGGAGGAAGAGAAACTCTTACTTGGGTTCTTCTAAGACTTGTTATCTATCATATGCAATCCTTTACGCTTGTAATAAACTTAATACCATCTTTAGTAGATTCTTTTGGTCCGGGTCCTTCGATAAGAAAGGACTTCACGCTATTAATTGGCTTTCGCTCTGTGGGCCAAAAGATGAAGGAAGACTCGAGTTGAGGGATACTAAGATTTTCAATCTTGCCTTTCATGCAAAGACAAGCTGGCGCATCTTAGATAACCCACACACTTAATGTTCAAACGTTTTCTTGACAAAGTACTACAAAAATCGCTCCCTTCTACAATTCTCAGAAAACAAGCACGGTTCATGGGCTTGGAAAGGAATCAAGGCAGGACTCAAATCCTTTGCAAAGGAATCATGTGGAAAATAGGGAACGGTAGTTCAGTTTGCCCTTGGAATGATTTATGGATCCCTCTCTACCCTCCAACTTTTATTTTGCACCTTAAACCCGAAAACCAACAACCCTCCTTAGTCTTCGACCTTCTCCTCAACGGCAAGTTGAATACTCCCCTCCTTCATTCACTGTTTCCTCATCATATCACCAATATCATTTCAGGCATCCACATTCAATCCGCAAATACTAAGGATAAAATCATTTGGAATCCTGACAGCCATGGAGTATTTTCGGTTTCACCTCTATGAGGAAAAGATAAATCTGAGACAAATCCTCCCTACAACCTCTAAAAAAGCGTGGGACACCATATGGCACTTGAATCTACTGATCAAATTCTCTTTCTTTCTTTGGCAATATCCGCTTTTGAAACTACGAGTAAAAACATATCTTTCTAGAATAGGCCTTCCTATAACCAAAACTTGCCAGATTTGTAATGTTCAGAAGTCTAGCCTGTCTGGAACTCATTCAATATGATCATCTCCCTCAACAATTCTACGGACTCATTCATGGAATGGCTAATCACTTGGGCCAGCATCTGCAGCTCTTCGAGCTTAGCGAAGACTCGTAAGATAGTTTTCCTCTCGTTGGTTAATTTGGAACTAGAGAAATAGGCTTATTTTTTAGAATGAAGCTTGGGATCTAACTGGCATATTTTCTCAACGACAGCAGTTACTCAATGCTTATCACAAAGCATATACAAAACACACAAGGACATTTCAATCAAAAAGTTGTCAGCCCATCATCCTCTTAATCTTCTACACAACTGTACATGCACAACTAAACAACCAGCCACAATCTTCTTGGGTTGTTATTTCAACAATACAAGACTCCATCTAGGGCTGTACCTTTCTACTCACAATTAGGGTTATTTGTTAGAACTAAAACTAGAAGGTGTATTACCAGCAACCTCTTCACATGAAGCCAGCCTGATAAACTTTCTCTACGACATTACATGGTCATAAGTTATATTCATTTGTATGGTCATGACTCTTTCCTTCTGTCCTTACAGCGCCATAAAAAGGATAGACTGCATACCAGAATACTGAATGATATCTAATTGGACTAATTACACCTATGTCCCTGAGGTTTGGGGATAATTACACGTGAGGACAATAGTTTGCAATAATTTCACTTATGTCCGTTGACCAAACGGAACCCTAAAAATTCTAACGGTTTTGATGAAAAGACTGTATTACCCCCCTAAGCTGGAACCTTATTTTTTTTCTAATGCCATTACTTCATTAAAAAAAAGAAAGACTTTACTTTACTCTTAACCCCCCACCCCCCCGACCCATCTGCATCCCCCTTCGCCGTCACCCACCCCGCCTGCCTCCCCCTTCCTCGTCACCCCGTCACCGCCCACCCCGTCTACCTCCCCCTTCCTCGTCACCGCCCACCCCAAGCCACCGCGTGTAATCTCCTGCCGACGTCAAAACCTATCGCTGGCGACGTCACTCTTCCCCTTCATCTCTTCTCTCCTCCCCCGCAGCAACCCACTCCCTCATTCCATGCCAACAGCTCCATCGCCCCCCCCCCCCCTAATTTGCAATTGTAGATTGAAACCCTAATTTGCAAATTAGGGTTTTGAAGCCCTAATTTGCAAATTAGGGTTTGAAAACCTAATTGGCAGGAGACCTTTGAGAAATGGCAGAATGAAACCCTAATTAGCAGATTGAGAAATTAAAGATTGAAACCCTAATTTGTACTGAAGAAATACCATTCCTTCTGGCTTTTGTTGTCCAAGGCAATAGGCTACATGATAAGAACCTCTTTTCACACTTGCTTCAAGATTACAAACTGTAAATATAGGGCTAATTACACGTCCCTGAGGTTAGGGGTAATTACAGTCAAGGACACAGAGTTTCAAAATATAACATTCTGTGACTAAACATTTTAAAAATGTATCAGACGTGTCCATCCGTTAAGATTCCGTCCAAAAATTATATTTTTTTTAATGATGTCAGCAATACGTATTTTTAAAATGACGATACTACCCCTTTATATACAGAATATTTTAAAATTTTTAAATTAAGATTTTAAACCTTAATTTAAACATTAGGGTTTCAAAACCCTAATTTAAAAATTAGGGCTTCAAAACCCTAATTTACAAATTAGGGTTTCAATCTTTAATTTCTCAATCTGCTAATTAGGGTTTCAATCTGCCATTTCTCAAAGGTCTCCTACCAATTAGGGTTTCAAACCCCTAATTTGCAAATTAGGGCTTCAAAACCCTAATTTGCAAATTAGGGTTTCAACCTGCAATTATAAATGGGGGGGGGGGGGGGTGGAGCTGCTGGCATGAAATGAGGGAATGGGTTTCTGCGAGAGAGGAGAGGAGATGAAGGGGAAGAGTGACGTCGCCGACGATAAGTTTCTACGCTGGCAGGAGATTACACGCGGTGGCTTGGAGAAAGGGGAGAAAGGCAAGGTGCGGCGCCGGGGAAGGGGAAGCAGGCGAGGTGCGGCGTTGGGGAAGGGGAGGAAGACGGGGTGGGCGGTGACGGGGTGACGAGGAAAGGAGAGGCAGGCGGAGTGCGGCGCCAGGGAAGGGGAGGCAGGCGAGGTGGGTGGGTGGCAACGAAGGGGGATGCAGATGGGTTGGGGGGGTCGGGGTGGGGGTTAAGAGTAGAGTAAAGTCTTTCTTTTTTTTAATGAAGTAATGACATTAGAAAGGAAAAAAAAAAAGGGCTCCAACTTACAGATAATACAGTGTTTTCATCAAAACCGTTAAAATTTTTAAAGTTCCGTTTGGTCAACAGACATAAGTATAATTATTGCAAACTATTGTCCTCGCGTGTAATTACCCCCAAACCACAGGGACATAGGTGTAATTAGCCCATAAATATATCTGGTCTCATTGGTTTCATTCTCTCATATGTACTACTCTTTTTAGGCCGAAAGATGAAAAGCCAACATCAGATGTGGCAATAATCGGTGTACTATCGTCTTCCAATTGTGTTGTGGACAAAGAAACAAAGCCGACAATAGCAATAGCGTACGCTTTGCGCCATACACGGACTTCAGCCGGTCAAAACTTACAACATTTATGACCAAGCCAAATTACCTTACAAGTTATGAAGTGTCTAATTCCAATCAGAAAAATAAAAGACTCGAGTGTAACTTATAACTACCTATAATGCCTTTATGGCTCTGCACAAATTTCAGCCCTCTTGCGAATATTGAAAGATTCCAAACCTCTTCTACAGCGATGACCTCCGCAAAGAATCGTGACTTTGCATCTTCAAGCTTCAACAGAAGGTTCCTTCGATGGTAGTGAATCCTCACCGTAACTCCAGAGGTGTTTCAAATTACCTCTCACCAAACCCAATATGACAGCAAACCCTGAGATGTAAAAAAACATTGAGAGGAACATATAAAGCGATAACCAACAGAAGATGCAAAAGTGCAACTTATTGTCGTGATACTGAAAACGACTCATACCCAATGTACACGGAACAAGATAGAGGAGAGCAGGTTGACCATGCCCATTCATTAAGTACAACCCTAGGTAAGTAAACATGAGCCCTGCAGATAAAAAAAACCCTCCATTAGTTCAGGAATGCACAAGCACTTTAACAATTGGTAACAGCAATGATACGCCTCCATCCACATTTCCAAGGAATATGGGTCGGTCATTTCGACATTGTCGTTGCCACATGTTACGAGGAAAGAACTTTTGAGAGTAAGGTTGGCTTATCTAAATCTCTGCATTCTAACCTGATCAATTATTAGTATATATTAGGATATTACATGAATGGATTTATTCAATTTGAACATGGTGGTACGTGTGGCTGTGGATTAGGTGGTACAAACGGTTGTGGCAACCTGAGGGAATTGGTATGTGAAAGACAGAGAGAGGGAGATGATCTAGGCGACCATGTTAGCAGCTGTTGTTGACAGATAATAATTAAATAAAAATGAAAAAGATACAAACCCAGGTAAGTATATCTTCATTCGACAAAAAGCAAGCGCTATGTAAATAACTACATATTCCTTGAGAACAGTTCATAATAGACATCTTCTGAGTGGTTAAAAATCATAGTTGTATACATCAACATATGAAGAAAGACAAAAGCAAGAACACATGTAGCAGAATCACACCTAGCTGGTTAAAGTCCTTACCAAATTTCAATATAATCACTAAAATTTAACTCTTTTATAGACAAGAATCAACTCATTCATGCACAAATTAAAGTGAAAAAAACACCAAAGTAGAAAGAAAAAAAAAAACCCACCAAATCCGTAGCCAATTATCAGCCAAAGGAAATATCCATTTACTAGACCCTTCTTATTTGCTTTGTCATATCTGCAACAATCAAATGATATAATTAAGAATAATAATGATGGAATATCGTGGCAAGTAAATAAAGAACTGCCAAACTTCGCCATCTTTCTGTAAGCACGCATCTTGAAAACACTGATGCCCACTAAGAATTAAGATTCCCAATTTTACAAAATTATTAAGCTACTAAATACATATAAATTTTATTAGCCAAGATGTCTAAGATGACAATGAAAAATTTAGAGAGAGAACCAACGAAGCTTCATGCCCTTTTCTACCATAGTTATGGCTTATCCCGTGACAAGCGCCAAATACATATATAATAAGCATTTTGCATATAATGTCGACGACGTGCAAACACTTTTATCATCATTAATTTTAGCGATTTTTTTGATAAGTTGAGAGAACCCTTAGCACAAAAGCAAAATTGCTCCAAGATGGAGTCATGGGTTCGAAATACTGGTCACTTAGCTGGTCCGTCCTTAATTGATTGCCAAATGTAATTATTGCTTTCGTTCATTGATGGGCTCAGGAGTGTGTTAAGAAGTCTTGGCATGTGTCTTTGGGAGGATCCAGATCGCGCATTGCTTTTAGCAGCTGCCTAATACCAAAAGACAAAAGACAAACTGGATAGCAGAAAAAAAAAAAAGAAACAAAGGGAAGACTTGAATCAGAGGACACGGCATAGCAAAGTGAATAATCCATCGACTCAGCTGCTGTCTACCACCAATCATATGACGCCTTAACCAGGGTCAGTACCATGAGGACCCATGCAAAATCCAAGATAGATAGACCTATCGAGGTATGAGGCATCCGGAACGAACACTCTCTGTGGAGAAGTTTGAAAAGGAAAAGATTCACCATCTACACGGGGAGAACGTGATTCAAATGAATAACATTTTGAGCAAGTTATGTATTTCTGTCCAAATGCACTTACAACACGTTCTTGTTATTTGGGGAGAAGCTATTATGTGCTCCATTTGCGAGTATAGGAACACAATAGTATTTCCTGGTGTTCTGTTCTCTATAATGAGAGACTTAAAGCTCCGCCTTGAAATGTAGTAATAGACTACATTATTATCAAGAAAGACTTTCTCATCACATGAAGATTAAGGAAACACTTTTTATGCTTATGAAGCGTTAGTTCTTTCTACGCTGTTGATTCTCTACGATGGCAGCCATGTTTAGTAGACAGATAACATTCATGTTACAAAAAAAGAGAATTCTTTTTATGCCTATTGCAAAAGTTCTATCAAAAAAGGCCATCGAGTGTACATCGACGAAAGGTGTAAATCCTGCGATAAATCATCTATCTCCCTGATGTTGGGTGGATTGAATGGGCATGTGTGGATTAGTAAGAAGGGAATTCTCAGTGAGATTGTTCATTTCCATGTCCAATAGTCAAGCAAGGGTAAAAAAAACTTCAAAGTGTCTTTTACATTTATCAGTACATAATATAAGGTTGAAGCGTCATAAAGAATATACCTCAAAGCAAATGCAATGAGCAAACCAGGAAACAGAATGTCTCCGAAGCCAATCATATCGTAACCATTCCAAGGATCAGCAATTCGAGGGACTCTCAAAAGCATTGGAATGGATTCTCCACCACTCCTATCACCTTGGGCAACCTACAAGGAGGAAACTCATGTCGCTATCTAAAGTAATGTACATACCTATATTGCCATTTTGTAACAAGGGTAAAAAGCAATTTGATATTCCTACCTAGAAAGTAGTCCTACGAGTGCATGAAATGCTACCCCAACAAACAGTGAAGTGGAAATTTCATTTCTAGTAAGACAATGAGACAAACCAAATCTAGTACATGAAAACAGATATTATTATAGATAAAAAGTATATGTGTGGGCACTATGAGACACGTCATGCCACTCCCAGGGAAAAAAAAAACAACTATATGAAGCAGATATGAAATAGGAAAACTGAGATGCTTTACCAGATAGGAAGGGATATAATACATGCGGGCAAGGCATTAAAAATGTGCTCTTCAAACTAACACAATAAAAAAATAGCTTGCATGATGATTGCAATGGAGAAAAAATCAACCAAGTACGTCATGTGGAACCAAATATTTCAAAATTAGACATGATTCTACCGAGTAGTACTAGACAATAAAATGTTAAGTAATAAGCCATTTGACATTTTGTCTTTTCACGTCTTTTCCGAGTACCCTTCGCATTAGATATAATTGAAGGGGTCAAGGAATAATTAATAGCAGCACAATTTCTGAGTTTCTCTAACAGCAGCGAATTCTCAGAAAGTTTCATCTATAGTACGCCCCGCATCAGAACATTTCTACAAGGGAATGAAGTGGCACGGAATCGGCCTACAATGAAAGATGTACAAGGAAAAAAGTCGTACCAAAAGAGGCAAATACGTACCGCAATCATGACACTGTCATGGAATATTAACGGCGACAGGAAAACCCAAAAGATGTCATAAACAAATGCACAACAAAGTAGTACTGTAGCAACCTGAAAAATGACAGAAAATTTATGGTGATTGAAAGATCAGGAACGTAAATACATCATATCAACCACGAGAATACCTTGATATTAGGTAATCGAGCCATTTGTAGGACTGTTATCATCAAACAAATACCCTGTCAATAAGAAAGTTATCTTCACGTATAAAAATAAAGTTTTGAGACTGGAAAGGGGAAGATGAAGTTGGTTGGGGGGGTTACTTCTATTTCACAATGAGGAGAAAGATTTCAAGACCATTAAGTATTACTTACAGATGACAAAAACATGAAAACAAGAAGTCAGTACAAAATAAGATAGACAAATAACAACTTAACAAAAGTGAGTTTCTTTTTACGAAACTGTCAGCTTCTAAGAAACGTCAATCTTTGCTTCCCAAGGTGACAATACAATACAATCCACAGCTATTAATTAACTACATCCTCAACAAGTCAAGGGGTACAAGATGGACAATCACCAGCCCTAGAGTCCCCATGACCCATAACATGGTACTCCGGAGGAGTCGTGCTCTAATTCTTGAGAACCAAAAATGTGTAACTTTGATAAACTGAAGTTTATTGAATTTAGTACGAGTCAGTTGGCCATTGGTTAATAGATCTTAAGTGTCTCCTTTCCATCACTTTCCTTAGCAAGCAAAGTGATGTTTACATACTTACAAATGAATTCCTACAAATATGTTTCTATCCTGCCAAAGGGACCCAAAAAAAAAAAAATATTCAGTGAACCGCAATCTCAAATTGTGATTGGCCTAAGCCTAACCCCACGTGCCGCGCACCCACAAATTGAGAGTTTTTTTCCTTAATAACCTGTTTGAAAACATATGATTTCAAAAGAAATCTCTGTTTTAAACCACGTTTTCTTCTCTAGAAATCTCACTTTGAAACCGCGATTTTCAAAAAGGGGTTACACAGGTAAATAAGATTCAAAATGGGGTAATTAAGTAATTAAGTATTAAAATCAGGTTATTAAGAGCAAAAACTCCACAAATTGATGAACCATGTCCATTTACCCGTGCCGCATACAGAAGCAAACCACAAACTAAGTGCACAGCCAAGAACAAGTTGGGTGATACCTATATTTAAGTTTCGATGAATTAATAAATTGTATCTCTGCCGTATGCCAATGTTAGCAAATTGTTTGCTCCAAGAAGAAGTCAATTTTTGCTCTCTAAAATGTTTTTAATCTTTTTTTTTTTTGGGTTTTTGGGCTTACGGGGCTGAGCTAGGAGTCCGTTCACTCATTGGTTACTAGAATAGTGTCATTATAATGAACCCGGTTCGGACTTCTTTCAAGGGAGTCCTTCGACTCATGATTGTGGATTTCTTCTTTTCTGGCCGGAAACAGAGATTCTATCTATGTCGAACGGCAGTACCTACATACAAGAACCCCTTAACAATCCCCGTAGGTGAACTAGAGCGATTAATTTTAGGTTTTTACCTTCTCCTAATTCTGTTTTGGTGTCTAACTAGAAAAGCACAAAAGATGTCAACACAATACGAATCAGTGTGCTTACTCCTTGAGAAATTGGACTGCATGAGTGTCTTTGTATAAAAAGAGTCCAAAATTGTAAAGAATTATGTACTCTCGAGTCTTTTAGAGACAGGTAAAAATGTTGGGAAACTTGTAGATAAGTAGAGAACACTGAAAGAATAAGTGTAGCCGTGGGATCGAATTAATCTTATCTATCCACTGAGGAGGTGGATGCCTATAAATAAGTAGGAGTTATCTGTCTAGTACCCTATATCTCTAATATGCATCTTTCCTTAGCCAACTTGGCCGTAGTGTGTGGGAGTGGGATCCAACAGAGCGACACACCGAGAGGGAGGCAACGAGTGTTGGCGTTGTGCTTTCCAAGGGTTAGGCAAGACTATTGGGGTGAAAGGGTGACTTAGACAGCAGATGGGCGGGCATTGAATACATCAGAGAGGTCTCCCCCCACCAAACTACGCCTGTGCGGTTGGCGTTTCCACCATGACCCAGTGAGGTCATCTTCTTCCATGGCAAAAGGATCTACCATTGTTTAGAACACAATATCCCCTTTATTCCTCTGTGATACCATCCACCAAGTAAGTTTTGAACTTCACCTAACTCCCTGTTATCTCTTTCACCTTTCTGTCCCTGCTATCCATATATCACTCTCTCACAGTATATTCACTTTCAAACCTCGACCCAATCATGCAAGGCCACAACCTTCAAGACATCCATGAACTTATTGACAAAACCAACCGTCTTAAATGCTCTCTAGAACCTTTGATTCTTGAATCAGATCCCGACAACCCTGACCCAATACATAATCTCATCTTAGTTGGTAAAATCATCAATGATAAACCATTGAACAAAGCTGGGGTCAAGAACACCATTCCCAAAGCATGGAATCCATCCTCGGGCCTCAAAATCAGTGAAGGATCAACTTTTGTTCACCTTCAAAAACTCCCAGATGTGCAACGCGTACTAGATCGATGACCGTGGTCTATAATGGGAGCTCATCTAGCTTTGCAACCATGGCCGCCAGATAGAACGATTCATGAATTATCTCTTCAGTACTCACCTTCTTGGGTAAGAATCTACGGACTACCACTGAATAAAATGACAAAGAAGAATGCAGAAATTATTGGCAGTAGAATTGGAAATCTTTTGGAGATTGAAGATAGTCAAGGTCGGATTGGAGAAGAGGGATTTTTGCGTCTCAAGGTGGATGTAAACATTGAATCTAACTTCCCAAAAGGCCTTGTTCTGAAAAGGGAAGGGGAAACTGAGTCATGGGTCCAATTTCGTTATGAAAAATTACCTGACTTCTGCTTTGGATATGGATATCTCGGACATATCAAGAAATGGTGCCACAGACCCAGAGACCCATCTTCGAGCTGGGAAATGGCCAGTGAAATAAGACCTTATAACCCCATGATTCGAGCCTCCTACGAAGGAATTTGGGGAAATCCTTCAAGTACTCCTGTGTCAACTCCAAAGATGCTGCGCCAGAAGAGCCCAACGGAAAATACCGCCGGAAAACAAATACCGGTTGAAAGCTCACCGGAGAAGAACTCGGATACTTCTGCCAGAATCCAACTGCCGATTGAATGCCCACCGGAAACGACTCTCGTCTCAACAATTTGCACGCAAATCGAGGCAATCACATCATACCCCATCTCCCAGCTGTCCTAGAATCAAAGACATCCCTCTGACATCTAGCCCACCCACCATCCCTGGTAACGGCAATCCTGCACAGATACACTCCTCGAGCACTGAAGCTATCTCTCTGGAAAGATCACCTCAACCTACCCTTCACACTTGTGATAACCAAGGGATATCTTCAGATTCAGAAACCCTAAGTGCATATTCGGGCAGGCTCATGACCTCTGAAAGGAGGCCCACATTTAATCAAGCCCAAACAAAAAACCCTTCTTTGGACACACCCAACCTGAAACGCAAACTTCTCTCCAGCCCAACCCCTCCACAAAAAAAGCTTAAGCCCAACTCATCAACCCAATCAGCCTTGAGCCCAACTCGGCCCCAAATATCTCAGCAACATCCAACTACCAAAAATCCTCGCTCACCTGTTCCAAAAAAATCCAGAAAACGCCTCACCATCAAACAACAAGCCCGAATCCACCACCTTTGCCTCAACAACCAAAATGAGTCATCAATCACTGCACCCAGTCTTCCATCTGATCAGGTGGAAGGAGGTTTCAACCTCCAACCACCGCCACCATGTTAATTCTCTCCCGAAATTGTCAGGGGCTCGGAAAGAAGAAAAAAATCCGAGCCCTCAGCCGGCTTGTCTGGACCCTCTCTCCCGATATCCTCTTTCTTTCTGAAACCAAAGCACTCTCTTCTTCTCTCATTCCATCTTGTCTTCTCTTGGCTTTACAAATCACCAATTTGTTGAACCAATCCAAGCAGCGGGTGGTCTATGCCTAGCTTGGAAGCTAGGAGTGGACGTAGAAATTATTTCAGCAACCCCAAACATCATTAGTGGACTTGTTTTTTCTGACCCTCCGTCGTCTCCTTGGATGATAACTGCAGTTTATGGCCCCCCTTGCAGGCAACAGAAACACATATTTTAGAACAACCTATCCACGGTCATTGAATCTTTTTCAGGACCTTGGCTAGGTATTGGTGACTTTAATGAAGTCACAGTAGCTAAGGAAAAAAGCGGTGGTCGGGCTTTTGCATCCCCATCATCGGGGGCCTTGTCTCTGTGATCAATGAAAAAGGTCTGATTGACCTCGGCTATTCCGGCAACCCTTTTACCTGGACGAACAGAAGGCCTGTTCAGGCAAAAATCAGGGAAAGGTTGGATAGGGGCCTGGCGAATTCCCAGTGGTGTATACTCTTCCCCAATGCAAGAATAAGACATCTTCCGGCCCACAATTCCGATCATAATCCGATTCTACTGGATACTTTCGGCAACAGCTTCTCGGATCCCAAACCGTATAAGTTTTTATCATGCTGGACACGAGACAGAACTTGCAGCACCATAGTTAAACATGCTTGGAACATACCTACTCGTGGCTCTCCACCGTTCAAGCTATGCCAGAAGATTCGTAACACTAGAAAGGCCCTCAAGACTTGGAATCAAACACATTTTGGACATATCGAAACCAAAATCAGAATCCTCAATGAAGTTATTGACAAAGTCCAGACAAAGAGCCCCACTAGTAGAAATCTAGAAAAAGAATTGCATCTCCAAGTAGCTCTGGATGAGGAATTGAAGAGGGAAGAAGCAATATGGTGGGAAAAATCCAGACATTGCAAGATCATCGAGGGAGATACTAACACCCGGTTTTTCCACCTCACGACCATTACACGCAGAAGACGCAATGCGCTGGACTACATAAGGCACGAAGGAAACTGGATTACAGACAGGAAAGAAATTGGCAAATGTTTTACAGAACACTTTTCCAAAGTTTTCACTTCCTCAACTCCAGTCATTCCTCATGACCTTGAAAATTTGATTCTCCCTTCTATCTCGACTGATGACAACAACATGTTGTGCTCAATGCCTTCCGAGCAGGAAATTACCCAGGCCCTTAGCCATTTGGGATCACATAAGGTACCGGGGCCAGACGGAATGACCGGCCTATTCTACAAAACCTATTGGAAGACGATCAAAAAGGATGTCATAAATAGAGTCTTGACTTTTTTCAACTCTGGCTATCTTCTGCAGGAACAGAACCATGCACACATAGCACTCATTCCTAAATTGGAGAGCCCTACATCAGTATCTCATTATTGGCCAATTAGCCTTTGCAACCTTTCCTACAAGATTATTTCGAAGATCATGGCATCCAGGCTGAAATCTGTTCTTCATACCATTATCTCCCCGTTGCAAGCGACTTTTGTTCCAAACCGGTTAATCAATGATAATAGTCTTTTGGTTCAAGAACTATGGCACATTATGCGGAACAAGAAAGGGAAAAATGGCCTCATGGCGAAAAAAATCAATATGGAAAAGGCGTACGACAAGCTGGAATGGCCATTCATCCTGCAAGTTCTGAGGTGTTTTGGGTTTCATCCTCGTTGGATTGGATGGGTTGAGCAGTGCATTACCACCACCACTTTCTCAACTCTCATTAATGGAGCTCTTGAAGATTTTTTTAAGCCCGGTAGAGGAATACGCCAAGGCGATCCCCTATCTCCCTTTCTATTCATCTTGGGAGCAGAAGTACTCACCCGCTTAATTCTTAGAGAAGAAACTCGAAGCAAGCTTCATGGCATTAAAGCAAGCAAAGGAAGTCCAGCAGTGTCGCATCTATTATTTGCTGACGATTTAATCGTGTTTTGCAGGGCAAATGAATCTGAAGCGGAAACAGTAATGAAATGCCTCAAAACATATGAGGATTGGTCGGGACAAAAAATAAATCGAAGCAAATCTCGTATTTTTTTCAGCAAAAATGTGACATCGAATACTTGCAGAGAGCTGTGTAGTGCGATGCAAATTGGGAAAGCACCTCCAACTGATAAGTACCCGGGATTACTGATATTTACCAATCGAAACAAGAAGCAATTGTTTGCAACAATCACTGAAAGAATTCAGAAAAGACTATGCGGATGGAAAGCAAAGTGTTTGTCCTTAGCAGGGAGAGGTACACTAATTAAAACAGTGGCAGTGGCGATACCGACTTACGCCATGTCAACGTTTGAACTCCCTACTCAGATGTGCGACAAAATTGATGGAGCTTTGAGGAAATTTTGGTGGGGACACCAAGACTCTCAAAACCATGGATTATGTCCAAAAGCGTGGATATCTCTCTGGGCCCCTAAATTCAATGGAGGCATGGGATTTAAACTCATGAAAGAGTTCTACAGAGCGCTGATTGATAAATTGGGTTGGAAGATGATCAACGAATCAGGGAAGTTATGGGTACGGATTATGGAGACCAAGTACTTAAAAGGTGAACCATTCATGGATCACAATCCTCCAAAAAAGGCGTCATGGCTGTGGAAAGGCATCTGCTCAAGCATTCCTCCTCTCAAAAAAGGAGCCTGTTGTATTGTCGGAGATGGGCGAAACATTGATGTCTACAAAGAGCCTTGGATTCCATCTAAACAAGACTTCAAACCCACTGTTGTGAATGCTACAATTATTGAAGGTACTAAAGTTGCCAATTTTATTGATCCTAACAGCTGTGACTGGAACCATCTGAAATTGCAGAGCATATTTTCCACTGATTCCATCCAGGAAATTCTTAAGATTAGAATTTCCCCCACTAAACCCCAGGATTTCTTAGCCTGGACACCCTCGAAAAATGGAAAATTCACAACCAAATCTGCGTATATGAGAGCCAACTCGGATAGGTTTCGTATCAGCAACTCCGAAGCCCACGCCTTCTGGAAGTCTTTGTGGCGTGCCAAACTTGGAGAACGTCATAAAGTTTTTCTATGGTGAATCGCTTGGAACATTCTTCCTACAAGACTCAAGATTCATGCCTTCCTTCCCAATATTGATACGACATGCCCTCTTTGCAATGCGGCAGAAGAGTCCCTGGTACACATTTTTACTAAATGCCCGCTTACTCGCTCTATTTGTTTGGTATCTTCGGACAACTTTCGACCACCTCCTGTTGCTGTACCAGCACAACCCAATACAACTCCATCTTCATGGCTTGAATTCATTATATCTCCTCCACCTTCACTCTTCCCTGATAGTACTACCAAGGGCAGGTATACTTTATTCTCCACTGTGGTAATGGAACAGATTTGGTTAAGCCGCAATCAAAAACTTTTCCAAAACATTGCGGTTGATAGTGATGAAATTGCAAAGAAAGTCAAGTGGTCTTTTAATAGTCATGTTGAGGCCCTTCTCCCCGATTCACACTAAATCAACCCCACACTATCTTGGCACCCCCCACCAATCCATTGGCACAAAGTTAATTTTGATGCGGCTAGTCGAGCAACGAGATCCGTCCAAGCGGCGATTCTTTGGGATCATAATGGAGTGATGGTAGCAGCTGAAGCCAAAGAGGAATTTGAAATGAACCTGAAGCAGCAGAGGCTCTGGCAGCTCTTTTAGCTATCAATTTGGCTGTAAAGATGAAATGTACCTATGTCCTTTTTGAGGGAGAGCACAAACTGTTGTAGATTGGATGATTAACCATGAACTATCACCAAACTGGAAGAGTTTGCAATTGTGGAGGAGGCAAGACACAAGCTGAAAACCTTTAGGTGTTGGGATTTTTGTAAAGTGAGTAGAGACATTAACAGGCATGCACATGATCTAGCAGCATGGGCAGAAGCATGCAATATTTTTGGTCCAGTTCCCTTAGCATCCTTATCGTCCCCTTTTGTTGTTGGATAAAGAAGGAACTGGATTTTACTTGTAATCATTATTACTTTATTGCATTGATATGGACTTGATAAAAAAAAAAAGACAGCAGATGGGCTTGCTTGCCTGGGTGCCGTGCGGATTGGGCTAAAGTCTTTGTTCCAAAACTCGAGGTCCGTAACAGGTGGTTTCTGATCTTGGATTGGAAGGATCAGAAGCGAAGGTACAGCGATGGCAACCTTGCGAGAAGAGATTGTCAAGGACAACCATCCAGCACCCAAGAAGACGTCCAAGGATCGAAGCAGTGTTACGAGACGGATGAATAACTACTCGAGGCATTTGGGGAACGCATATAGCCGAACACTGCAACTCGGTTGGACCTAGTCTTTAATAGGCAGATGATTAGAGGTAGATAGCTTTCTCTTTGTGTTGGAGAAGAAGGTTGATGTGCTCAATATGTGGTTAGAAGGCTTGATCAAGGAAAAAATCGCCTACGTCACCAAGAAAGAAGTGCAACGGCAGAAGGACATTGAGGATCAAGTGGCTGAGTTCTAAGAAGAGTTTGCGGCTTTAAGGAGGGAGCTTACAAGGGCCACGAGGCATGATGTTATCGCGGTGTGGCTGAAGAGGAAGAATGTGCCCAACCTCAAGCCTTATGGTGGAGCAAGGGAAGCAAGGCGAGTGAACAACTTCTTCTGGCACTTAGCGACGATGCTTCGAGGAGCTCTACATCGACGACGAAGAGGAGAAGGTAAGGCGAGTGAAGAACTTCCTCTGGCACTTGAAGCGATGCTTCGAGGCACTAGAAATGGATGACGAAGAGGAGAAGGTTCAGATCACAGAGATGTACCTCGCTGACAGGACACGGCTGCCTTGTGATGGGGACGTCGCTACAAGGATACTTGCAATATTTCGGGAGAAGTTCAAGAGGAAACTCAAGAGGCAGATCTACCAAAAGAGCATGAAGGACTTGGTGATGATCAACTTGCAAAGGTTAAAGCAAAAGGGGATTCGCGAGTATGCGAAGGACTACTCAGCTTTTATGCGCGAGCAGTGGGTTGCCACAGTTCAAGCGGGACAACACGTCAAAGTCTTTAAGGCACGACCATGCCAAATGTGGGGGAGACAAAAGGCATCATGGTGACTCGCCCAAGTTCACAGATGGCAAGCGGAACGACAACAAGAGGCGCCACCATTATCATAAGGGAAAGAAGTACGAGGGGCGGAAGGGTGAGGGATCTAAGACGAGGGCGTGCCTAGAGGTGGTTGCTTTTACTGTATAGAGCCGCATTCCACCAGGAGTTGTCCACCCAAGGCAAGGCGATTACACTAACCCAGAAGAATGATAGGGACAGCAAGGGTGATTATTCTGAGAGCAAAGAAAAGCATCACACGGGGGCGTTGCAGAATCTCTGGTGCAAAAAGAGTTCATGGAAGACGTTACCAAGGCAAAGAAGAGCAAGAAGGAACAAGGCTTGCTCTACGCCATGTTACATGGATCCTTCACTTTGGGGTCAAGGGGCAGTGCCAAGACAACCCGACAGACACCGGTACGAGATCCATGTCAGACTCGTAATAGGCCGCCAAGTTGACAGTTTCGGTGGAGGAAGATCAAAAAGAGAAGAAGGGCTGCAGATATGGTCTGTAAGGGAAGAAGAAGAAGAAGAAGAAGAAGAAGAAGGAGAGAGGAGAGGAGAGGAGAGAAGGGCTGACCTTTTATCTTGTGCGAAACAGTGTTGACAGAGACATTGTTGATAGATCTGACGAGCTGTTAAATTTTTCTCATTTCCCTTTTTCTTTTGGGGAGAATATCATTCTCAACCCCAAGTTTCACACGAATATTAAATACAACCCAAATTAGGTAAAAGAAAAAAAGGATTCTGTAAGACTCGTATAAACTTCATAACATTACACATATACCCTTAATATTCAAACTCAAGTTCAGACGTGTCCCAAGGTTCGTGTCCAACTATGGCCACGTGTCCCCATGCCCTGAAATTTCAAAAATTGGCGAGTCCAACACTTGGACACGTATTCGCTCCAGACACCAAGTCCATGTAACATGGGCTCTAAGCAATGGTGGAAGTTTGTGGGAAGACCCTGCAAGTAGTCGTAGACACGAGTGCTACTCACAGTTTAATGAGTTTGGGGTTGTGCGAAGTTTGGGCTAAAACCAACCAAGGATAGGAGTTGGCTCAAGGCCATGAACGCCGAAGTGCAAGCGATTTAATGGGTTGTCAAAAACGTAAACATGTGGACCAGCGGGTGGAAAGGCAAGGCCGACTTCAACATCATCAACCCGGATGAACATAGGGAAACCCTTGGGATGAATTTCATGGGGAAGTCAATGGCGAAGCTCAATCCGTGTTGTGGGGTGATGATGATGGCAGGTAAAGAGAGCCAACCAGGATGCATCATTCCCTTGGTTTCAAAGGGGGAAGCCACGAGTAAGGTGACTACTTCGTTGCAGCTGGCTAAGGGATCGACTTCCAAGCGACAGAAGACATTGACAGGACTGTCTCATGCGCGATGACTGAATGAAACTGGACTGCATGGAGTATACGTGTGTGAAAAGAGTCCATAATTGTATAGTATACTCTTGAGTGTTCTAGAGATCCATAGAAATGTATGGAAACTTGTAGATAAGTAGAGAAGACTCCAAGAATAATTGTAGTTGTAAGATCGAGTTAATCTTGTTCTTCCATTGAGGAGGTGGATACCAATAAATGAGTAGGAGTCTTTTGTGTAAGAGGATCCAAGTCTAATGTCAATAGTTTTAATATACATCTTTTCTTAACCAGCTTCGGCTTGATGTGCGTGTGACAAAGAGTCAAGGGGCTCGGACACACCAAGAGGAAGGCATTTTATATGAGCGTTAACGTGGTGCTTACCGAGGGTTAGGCAAGACTAATGGGGTGAAAGGCTGACTCAGGTAGCAACTGGCTTGCTTGCGTAGGTGCCAAACGGATTGGGATAGTGTCTTTGTGCCAAAACTCAGGGACTTGACGTGATTATACCTTAACAGGTCAAAAAGCTCTTGTGGCCAAAAGGTCTTCAATTCGATTCTTTCACCTTACACATTTGGTCCCCCTTTATTGCAGTTCAATTTGCACTCTGCTTATTTTTGTACTTAGAGGTGGTTGGTGCACCTTGATTTCTTTCTCCACGGGCAATCGGGGGCTTAATGTGACAAGAAGTATTAAAGCATGATATACATTATTGGGACTCTTCTCTAACAGCTTTACCATTTGGAGCAAATAATAACTTAACAACCATGTAAAAATACTTCCTGGACAAAACTATTGATCCAATGAGAAGAGATAGGTACTTGTGTTTCAGAAGTCTGCCATGGTTTTTTTGAGGAAAAATTCTTTAAACGTTAAGAGTTTAGGAGATTCAAGGTGGAGCCGCCGTAGATTCGCATATAGTCTGTAATGGACGGCAATTGTTACCTTTACGTAATTTCAGGTTGCAGGGCCAATCCAAGTAATGAGAGATCTTAACAGTTCGAGAGGCGAGCAACTTCGATTGCTAATAATCAAAATTGTAAGGCAGGAGGTGTTGCCACAACTTACCTCAGTCTTAATTTGGAAACAGAGCACCATGTCGAAAGCATCACGTCACCATATGGGGTTGACTAGCCTCATCAAAAGCACCCTCTCTTAGCCTTCGATTTCTAAACTATAGTTTTGTTTTCGAGATGAGAGAGGAGGTAACGCATGAACGGATTCTCTTTGAAGGTGGATGGTCCAGATTGCAAAAGTAGCAGAGTATTTTGAGCCAAAGATTTCACTGGAACTTTGCGAACTGGGAACGTGGTCAAGGAGCTGTTAACATGGAACAAGAGCCCAAAGCTTCAAAATCAAGAGTTTTGCCAGAAACGGTGCACACCCATATGCCATTCACCAGGATACTACTCTAGCTCATCAGTGTCATACATCATAGAGTATTATTCATATTTAATACATCATAGTGCACTTCAGGTGTGGTTTCGAGTTGATGCAAAGTGGTCAGGTTTTAGCATGGGTTTAGATCAAAAGTGGCGCTAATTTATTATTCACAAGGGTGAGAAAGCAAATAGGCTTTTATTTTCACTAAGCGTGGGTGGGAGTGGGAGCGGGAGCTGGTGCGAGGTTACAGAACGGGAAGTTGGGGTGGGAGCAGGAGCAAGGTTCCGAGGCGGGAGCGTCACTAGGACCGGAGAATCCTGCAACAATGATTTGATGCTGATCAGTGAGCTTATGTTGCTAGGTAGGTCCTGGTATTGTTTTGTGCAATGATCCGTAGTTTAGGTGTATTTTTTAGATCGGTTTCCTAGCAAGGTTTGGGTTGCAGCAATGGTTATGGGTGGACCTGGTGCCATCTACTGGTCAACGTGGTTATGAAGATGGTGGTGCATGTGGGCGAGATCTCTGGCATAAAGCCCGTAGTATTTTGGATCTCAGTTTGACTTCCCTTGTTGCTCATCAAGGAGAAACTTTGACCAATACAAGCAGCAGACTTTAAATCCCAAGGATGTAGCAGGATACCCCTCAAACCATACCCTATCTCTAGCTTTTATAGAGGTTAGAGTCGGGCATAATTCTCACCCCAAGTATCCTAAATTCGTAATAAATAGCCCACCTGACAACCTAGTACAACACAACTAAGAACTACCACATTAATGGAAAACTACCAGCAGCTTGAGAGACTCTAAAACATCTAAAAAGAAAAAAAAAATAACTTCAATTAGTCCTCTTGTCCTCAGCAAGCACTAACTGCTACAATAATGGAACAGTCTCAAAACTCCAGCAAAGATAAAAAGTCAGAAATGTCCTTGAACTGAATATTTTCTCAGCAATTCTTTTTCTTTTTCGTAAGTAACGATATGCATTAACAAGGAAAACCAAGGGGGTGACACCCATGTACACAAAAATACCTACTCAGATAGCTATACAACATGTGAAGCTGTCCAAAGCTCTAGATTTTACTTTAAAAATACTTTCTCGGCAGAAATATTTCACTTCAAGGTAATCTTCTACTTTTGCATTGGGCTGCATTAGAGAACCAATTAGCTTTTCTGACTTGGTCTTGCAAGAGTTAAAACTTCCAAACTCAAAATCATTGCAACAGGAATTTAGAAACTTAAGGAATTTAGTAAAAATCCCTCCTGGCAAACAAGAGAGATCGACCACATTTCCGTCCCTTCAAACTCGTCAAACGTTGACAAGGCAGTCATACGACATGGCTTACAATAATATACTCCCTTCGTCCCAGTTTTATTGCTCCTAGTTGACTTTACAAGGTAATTTGGGAAGTTGGTCATAGTTCCAATTTTTGCAGCCTACCCTCATAGAAACAATGAGGCTTTTGAGAGATTAATAGTGGACACCGCATTACATCTTTCCCATCTATGTCTCATGGATCATCTTCTATCTCAGTCACCTGTAATTGGCCATTTCTTCTGATTACATGTTCTTACTTTTCCTTTGCCTCTTTTATTTTAATGTTCAGTTAGATAAATTCAGATAGTGCTCTGCTTTTTTCCCATTTCCAGTAGAGCTATCATAGCACAAAAACCACCGCATAAATTCATCATAAAAAATGTCTGAAACATTATGCAGAGCGCCTTCTATTTGGAACCACAAATAGAAACCCTAACTCTGGGCTCAAATGCGAAGGAAAATAATGGAGGTTGATCTCTCGCCCAATAAAGTATCCACCACTACCATATCATGAATTAAAGGCCTGCATAAATGAATAAACTCGGCAGCAAATTCACCAAAGCTCAAAAAACAGTTCATCACTGGCGTTTCACATTGGAAGGGCTATATGCCACCAACGCCAAGTCCTATGGAAGTCCTATGAAAGTCATACGCCTTGCAATGCCAAGTCGTAAACCGAGACTGCCTGGGCATAAATTCAAGACTGCAACCCTAAAATGAAGCCAACTATTCAAAAACATTAGTGACATCACCACCAGCAACCCCAAAATCCTAAGCTAATGACCACCTCTGCAGATCCACCGTCACCGTAACTAGAAATACGATCAAACCAGAGAATAACGGAGATAATGTTTAAATGGTTCTTGAGGATCAAGCTACAGTGGATCATTTGCTTATTCATCGACGAAGTAGTACGAGATATGCATATGATATGAATTTGATTCTTAGGTTAGTAAAAAAATGCATTCTCAGAAGTCAACTGAGATCCAAAGTAGCACATGTCTTATGGCACTATGCCCCAACATCGTCATGACCTTGTTGACCAAAACAAAGTATAACCAGATCCAGCATGAATTGATGTTTGAATTCTGCAACTGACAATGCCACCACCACCATTCCAACACAAACTAACAAAGTAACCATTAACTCTATCTTCTGTATCTTCGTCACAGTAAGCCAAACTCAGCTGTCATAACCTTGCATTCGATTAGCTGCAAGAAGTTACAGTTTGACGACGTGTTCTACAGTGCCAGATACATGTCCTGGGTGTCCAATGCGTATCAAAAGTCAGGAATACAAAAACAAGAAATTATCCGACACGCCACAGGCGCACAGCCATCGCACATCACGTCCTAATGTTGGACATGACGTTTCACCCCATTTGACGTGTCCTTCCTTGGGTGGGAAGTGGTTAGGAATGGATTTCTGTCTTTATGGTTAGAAACTTGTCCCACATCTTCTTGGACTTGCTTTCTTAGTATACGAACCTGAAGCGCCTCTCCACTCATTGCCAAGTAGTTTTGAGTTCGATCTCGAATGGTACCAGATCTCAGTGTGGATCAATGCGCCATCTCGGTTCTGATTCAATCCTGTTCTGGCCTTTTGCCTTCATGATCCCTCTTACTGCAACTTCTGTCTCCTGGCCCAACTCTCCACGCTACGCATGAGGGTGTTAACAAACTTGCCCCACATCAAAAGTCTTGGACTCCTTTCCTAGTATATGAACCTGAAGGGCCTCTCTGCACGTCGCCAATTTCTTTTGAATTGGATGTTCTAATAGGTAAATGGGACCTTATTCCTTAAGGGGAAGGGGGAGGGGGAAGGGGGGGGTTGAAAGAGAGGCACAACACAAGTAACTTTCAGTGATTTCTCAGACTACAAGTCAGGTTGATACAATAACTAACTCTGTCTTTGTTTCCTGCTTCTATTATTTCCTCTTTCCTTCTTTATTATCCCCTCTTCATTCCCCACTTTCTTCATCCGAAGTCACCCCCAACTCTACCAAACACACCTACAATGTACCCGTAATATCTACGTATGATATCATTATTATCCACCATCAAAATTACCTCTATAACCCCGGTCATCAATACCATTCATCGCCTCCCCGATGGTCGCCCCCAAAACCTCCACACCACAACCCCTACAATGCGTCCTATATCCTAGCAACGTGGCACTCCTCGATCTCTGCCTCAAACCCCCTACTTCTTCAACAAAACTCATTCTTCCTCTTCCTAGCTTGGTAAACAAAACCCTATCAAAATCTGGATGACTGCTGCTCAATCCAGATGCACCGTTTCCAACACCAATAGGACCCTACAGTGGAACTATCTTACTGTATCCATATCCCAAAAACACAGCACTTGTGATGAAGATCCAAATGGCAGCCCTAGTTTGAAAAAGAAATGGTGTGATGGTGATGGTCGAACAGAAAGTGTAGGAAAACACGTAAAGTGGAGAAGGAGGGTTTGGAAGTTGAGGTATCTTTCAGCTGTGGCGTTAACTTAGCATGACATTGTAGATCGTGGAGAACATTGAGGGTGTTGTTTGAGATTGCAGAAAGTGGAGGCAAGGCTGAGAAGAGAGGCAGAGGAGATAGAACAAGCAAGGCGACGGAAGTAAAACAGTACAGAAACACCCACTTTGGGCTTCTAAACAACCGGAAAACTCAACCTTTACAAAGACAACTCTCTCCTCACCAGGCAACACCCACTCTGGGCTTGCAAAAACACAGCGACATGACAACTCCAAACACTATACAAACAGTTTTTCCCTCCCTCCCACTCTCGTCCCCATATGGCACATTCAAGGGTTCATCCCCTCTGTTAGTCCTTGCTCTTTCGGCAACCAGGCGTGTCCGGCAGATGACAAGTCTAGCACGAACCCCATACCGGAGTCCGGGACACACTGTGTCGTGTCAACATCGGTACTTAGCCCTCAAGATCACAACAATATGGAGATCGTAAACAGGTGCTGGTTGGGAACTCGAGAAGAGTTGCAAAACTGGTCAAAAAGACTTTTAATGAAGCTCCCAATATGAACAAACTGCTAAAGTTATCTCAAATTAAAGTCAGTTCAACAACCCTCACTAAATAAAATGCAGAAAGGGACTTGACTAGAAAGATAATATAGGTGGTAGATAAGAAACTCACAAGAATGTCTTGACCAACCCAAGAATACGATGCCTTGCGTTTTGCAGCCCAGAAGATGGCAAATGCCAAACAACATAACAAGACAACAAGAGAAAGAATGGAAACCTCCCCCAGAAGCGGCAAATTAACTGTCTTCTGCCCACAACTTCTGCATTTACTGCTCAACAAATAAAAGTAACAGAAAGAAACAGAAGTCGCTTACTAACTAGGATACTACCTATTCTTTAAAAGCAGAATTCAAAGAACAAATATTTTGTTAATAGCAAAGCAACCCACAATCAAGTTTACCTGGAAATCGCAGATACTATGCAAGTGTGCATTCCCTGACAACAATAACAATTTTAGAAAGGGTCACAGTTAGTCTACTCCCACATAATTTAACAATTAGATGGCAAAAAGAACAGATGTGAGTATAAATGTAGAACCCATGTAAGCTAACCTGCCAGCATTGAACTCAGGATAATATTTCTTGAAGCCTCATTTTCAGTAATAACACATTGTTACGGTGCATATAATCATTACGATTGTGGAACTAATTTTTGTGAGACAGAGTCCGCAATTAGGTCCTGGGAATAGGTTTAATTTCACTTTTTGACCGGCTACAGTGATATCGTGATAATTATCAGCATTTGTAAACAAATTTAGATTAAGAGGTGCATCCTTCTTCTTGTCTAAGAGAGATGTTCTCTTTGACATGTAAGATTATATTTATAACAAACTGTCAGAAGGGGCACACCCTTTTACACGAAAGGCATCATTGGAAATAGCTTCTGCACAGCTAAAAATGCGGACCAACAAAAAGATAGCCTTGAGATTCTCAAAGAATTACTGCACATGCCAAAGGCTCTAATGTTCTCTTACCTACATAAGGACCCAAAAAAAAAGCACAGGGCTATCAATTTCTAGAGCTTAATTGATACTGCCATATGAAGACCAACCTCTCAACAAATCAACAATGGACCGTGGCATAACCCATGAACCCCTAAAAGACTGGCTGTCGGGCAATTCAAGAGAAGATGGTCCAGACCTTCATACACAAAACAATTTACATGAATTTTTCTTTCCTAACTCCTATTATCCCCTGTTAGAACCAACTTTCAGCAGCCTCCCATACAAAAATGGACTCGACAAGCACCAAATCTGGTTACATGGAAAACAAGAAAGGAAAAGAGTAATAGAAGTATACTTCTGAAAACCTAATGGAACAATCTATTAAAAAGTTTTTATGTAGAGATATAAACTGCCTTGAAACAAACAAATAGAAGATACAACGGAGTCGCTTACTTTGACATCCTATATAACACTATGATCTTTTGTTGCAAGAACAAGATACAACACTAGAAATTAATATCAATTTAGGCTAACTACAAATAGCTTCTTAACATTTATGACCTTACGCTTTCAACCCCTCTGGTTTATACTATCCTCCCTTCTGCTTTTCATGCCACTAACAAAGACCTGTGCTATTGTTGACATTTCCTGGTGTTGTTGACCGTCATTGACAAGATTGAATTTGATTGTGTTGCAAAAAAAATTTTACCTAACTTCCATGTTACCCAAAACTGAGCAACATTTACTTGCTGAAAAAGATTGAACTCAACCACAATCCCACCCTCTCCCCTTCCCCCCACCCACCGGGGGTCTCTCTTCAAATCCAGAAGCATACTGCAATAACCCCACTACTTACACCACACCAGATTACAATGCTAAATTACTACAGCAACGATACTGCATTTTTGAACTTTTTTTTTTTTTTTTGGACACCAGAATTTAATAACTACATATAGACGCTAAAAGTCATAAATGAATGTCATATACATCATTATTAAAATAATTTCAGCACTCAAAATACTCACTACAAGTTTATTAGTACATTTTAAGTAGAAAAATGGACTTTACAAACAAAACTAATAATATTAAAAGTTGCTACTTGAAGAATTTAGTTGAATGAACCGATAAAGCTTCAGGATCTTATATAGATAAATTCTGAACTTCTGAGGTCAGTCTGAAGATATGTCAGTTAATGGGTAAAACTGTGAAATTTAAGTTTCTACTTGATTGCAATAGCCATCTCCTTCTGCCTTCATCGAACATCGACACTTAAGAAGAGGAAAAGTGCAATCGTTTGAACTTCGAAGGCCGAGATTTAAATCGATCCAGATCTGCCGTGTCAAAGCCAGATCTATTCCTTTCTTCATATTCTATTTCTTTTTCTTCTTCTTCCTGGGCTCTTTGTCCAATCCATGATCTGTCGGACTGTATCCACATATTCAGAAAATATAAGAAGACTCAGACACCGGAAAGCCCTGAGACACATGCTCAGCGGTTTCCAACTTCTGTCGGGGTCGAAGTAGGTCTCGGATACGATACTTCGTCCATCTAATGGTGTCCGTGCTTCTTAAGATTTACTTGATATGCTGGGGCGGCTATCATTAAAGGAGATGGAGTTCTTGAGCAGCAAGGCAAGTAGCCGCGCAACCCAGCCTTAACCATTGTAACCCATAAACCTACATTTGATTTTTGATAACACGCGTTTTTAGAGAGAGAGAGAGATTGGAAGAAACCAGGTCTTGTTGGTTTTTGTGATGGATATGGTTGTATGCCTCAGACCCATTTTGCTTAAATTGACAATGAAAGATTTTTTGGCACTGCGGAAGGTATTCAAGGTGTTGTGGTGCTTAGATTGGGATGATGATGGCAGTGTGGATGTAAGGATCATTCGTGCCAGTGTACACCACTTTCCTACTCATACTTGTAGCAAAAATTTTGAATTCGGGTCGGGTCCACTGAAAGATGGGCATGGATAAGGGAGATGACCCATTGTGCGGCTTTGCTTTCTGTATTGATCTTCAAAATATGATTTAATCCACCAGTAGACTTCCTTTCCTTGTTCTGATTTGATGGGATATGCCTGTGCATTTATGTGTGCACGAGGCTACAAACACATTTATCTCTGGTGATATGCATGTACTCCTAACCAACAATGATTGAGAGCGGAAAGCAACCCAAGGGAGTATGCATTACCTTAAAAACTTTTAGCGTCATTGATGCAGTCCCAGATCGGCTAGGCATGGGGATACTCGGGCTTATAAAGGCGTGGGCTCCCGCACTTGGATAGCTTATGCCTAACCCTGTGGGTCTTGCTTTAGGCGTAGGTAGTGTCCACTCGAACAGGCTGCCTGAGGAGTCCCAACAATGGTCATTGGTCAACATTGCCCGAGGGGTCAGTAGCTGAGACGCGGGGCGTTGAAAAAGAGGCGAATGACATAATCCAACATCGGCTAGTAATGGAGTGGGTTCCCTCGTATGCTAAGTAGCACAGACATATACATCACATTTGACACCAATACTAACGGAGAAACAGGATACCGCAATTTTAAAATAACAAATTTTAGACAGTGCAGACACCGCCAACTATCTGTATGTATAAATTATGTAAGTTTATATAAGTTTCAAGCGCATTCTGCCCTCATGGAAAAGTAAAACATAAACTAATAAACCATAAGTTATGGTCATACTTGAAATCAAGTTACTACAGATAATATGGTACAGCAGCATCCCATAGAAAAAAGCGGAAAAGATAAACGGCTTTTTTCTCGTCCATCGACCAAGAACCAACATCAATTGCCTCACCATGTTTATTGTCCTACGGATCTCCATCGATAACCATCCCTGCCAGCGGTTATCGATCGAGAGATTCCTCTTCGAAATCGAAAGCCTTATCTACCTCTCAGTTAGGCATCAGTCGATTGGATACAATCTACCATTGGGGTTGCCCAAGTCTTTCCATTTATAATACAACCCCAACTTTTCGTAACATTCTAGCATGACCCTTAATGTAAATTTAAGAATTTGCAGTTTGCCCCCTAGGTGTCAGACACTTCTGCATAAGGTGTCTGACACGGTGTCTAATAATTAAAAATAAATAAAAGGGCTAATTACAGCTATATCCCTGAGGTTAGGGTATAATTATAGTTAAGGATACTAAGTTTCAAAAGGTATCAACCGTGTCCTTCCGTCTTCCGTCCATTAAAAAATCATACATTTTGATGATGTCAACCGTTACGTATTTCTAAAATACCAATACTAGCCTTAGTACAAATTTAAATACTATTTTTTGTCTTATAAAAATCCCTAATTTTTTCACGCTCTTTCTCTCTCCAACTCCCCCTCTCTCTCTCTCGGGTGGGTCGGCGCACTGCGCTCTTGCCAAGGCTAAAGCTTCTGAACATGAAGGAGAGTGATAGTGTCAAGAAGAAAATCCCTAGCAAATGCTCTATGCCCTCCCATCGTCGTCCTGGCCGGACCTCACTGGCGCCAGCAACCCGAAATCCCTCCCATGGGAGCTCTCAAACCAGGTGGGCCCCGACGACTCCGACAAGGTCCCTTATTTGAACAAGAAGAAGACGCTGACAAAATGGCCGGAAAACACAAGAACACTGCGAGCAGCGCCGGCTGAGGAAGAAGACGCCGACAGTCTGGGTTGTTGCAGCGGCGCATGTGAACGGCGTCGGCGTGCCGTGAGTTGTTAAGGCGCCGGCGATGGGGTGGGGAGGGAGGTGTCGGCGTCGGCGTCGGGAATATGATTCATCAGTGTTTTTTTAAAACCCTAATTTGTAAAAGGAAACCTAATTTGAACAAATGAAACCCTAATTTGAAAATTTAGGGCTTTGAAATCCCTAATTTGTCAAATTAGGGTTTTGAAACCCTGATTTAGAAATTTTGAAACGCTGATTTGAACAAATGAAACTCTAATTCAAAAAATTAGGGCTTCGAAACCCCTAATTTGTCAAATAAGGGTTTTGAAACCCTAATTTGAAAATTTTGAACCCTAATTTGAAGAGATGAATGGCATTTGAAAAATTATGTTCTTAAATCATGGGCAATTTGGTCTTTTCGTTTCAAACCGTTATGTATTAGTATTTTATGTTTGGTCAATGGACATAAGTGTAAATTGTCCAAACTATTGTCTTTACCCGTAATTATACCCTAACCTCAGGGACATAGGTGTAATTAGCCCTAAATAAAAATTTTCTAAACACTGCCAAGAGGTGTCCGACACGTGACTGGATGTCGGACACGATACCTCAACCCAGAGGAGGTGTCGGTGCTTCCTAGCTCATATGGGTTACTAGTGTTAGGTTGATTTCTCCTTTTGCCTCTATGTGCATTAATAACCCAAGTTAATGGCACAAATCTGAAAAGGCGCTTACCATATATGCATGTAATTAGTAGTCAGGATAGTTCAGTCATTGTAGTTTAGTTCTAGCCTCTACGTATAACCAGTGTTATTAAAGGCGCAGGCGCACCTAAGGCCCAAAAGGTCCCTGGAGCCTAGGCGCAAGGCACAGGCGCGCGCCTTTTCGAAGCGAGGTGCAATATTAAAATAAATAAAAATTAATACACTAAAACAATAAAATTGTGTAATTAAAAAAGAAGAACATGATAATTAACAAACTTCCAAACACTAGAAATAATTTCAAATTCATCACATCGTAATTTAACAAGTTTTCGACATATTTGTTAGTCTTGGTTCATCTAAAGGCTAACTTGGTTATTTCTGTGTTAATCTTCCTCATTAGTCATTGGCATTGAGAAGAGCATTGAGATGATTAACAATCACGAGTTAATGGAGTTTTTGGATTTTTGTAGTAGTCAATAAGACGAGTATATCCATGAAGAGACTGAGCATAGAAGTAAGGGACGGAGAAGGCTTGGCGACGACCGGATGACTCACTGGAGCAAGGGACGGTGGCGGCTAGCTGACACAGAGATTTGAGAGCTGATTGACTGAGTCATGAAAGCTATTTTTGATTTGGGCATTTTTAGAGTTAGGTTTAGTGTATTAGTGGAGTGGAGCTAATTAATCAGAAGAGAAATGGACAGTCCACATTTTGTGAGCCTAGCCATGCGCCTCCTGCCCCGCTGTGTGCCTAGTGCGTTGGTGCCTAGGCTCACTAGGCGCGCACCTAATCGAACGCGCTGCGCCTAGGCCTAGGCGAGGCGCGAGGGGTGCGCCTGGGTGCGCCTAGCGCCTAGGCGCGCGCCTTTTATAACACTGGGTATAACATAAACTATCTATGGTTCTCGTATTATCAAAAGCTCGTCAGTCTTCTTATTAGATAATAGCGAACTTATAGCTATATAACTTCGAAATTATACTCCCTTGTTCACTAATCAATTGATCATATTTCCGTTATGGGCTTTCCCAAAAAAACATTTATCACTTTCCAAACTAAGTAAGATCCCATAGGTGTTTTTCCATGTTTACCCTTCTTACACCTTTTTTTATTCTACTTCTCTCTCCACATTTAATCTTCCACTAACCCATTTTTCTCTCTCCTGGCCCACTTTATTCTCTCTCTCTCTCTTTATCTCTCCTGGGGTAAAATGGGGAACTCATAAAATACAACTCATATCTCTTAAATAACCGTGCAAGTCAAAGATGATCAAATAAAAAGGGACGGAGAGAGTAGTTAGTTAAGTGTGAACCAGTATACTTTTATCACATTTGCATCAAAATAACAAACTCGATCCGTTTCTATTATTATAACGCCAAAAATGCCCAGCAATATAACTGCTAATTCACGATGAAAATTTAATGACAACCGAGTAACATTGGCCGGGTACAAAATTTCTGAGGTCCACCGCCTGAAACTTGTTGACTCCTGTAAGGTTGCTCAATATCTATTTTAACTTTAAGTAAGCGTCCACATGGCATGTGCACATTAGGTGACTTTAGAAATCCACTATTTCCCTAATCTTGCACCCTCTTGACCTGTAGCAGAATCAAGAAAAGATAGTGGCTAGATGGTTCTCTGTTCCGACTCATACATACACAGTCATGCCATGGCAATATATATGTAAATGTAACGAGAATATAACAAGATACCTCAATACCACCAATGCAGAAAAGCACAATCAGCAGCCAGACAAACCAAGATGACATAAATAGATAAAGCAGAACCAAAAAGGTGGATGCGGTTATGACGAATACTACGGCACTCCTTGCATTAATATCAAGGAATTCTTTCTCAACATCCTCTTTGACTGATCCAACATTGCAAGATTCCTAGCCAGTGAAAGAAGAGAAACATTTAAATTGTCTGGAAATTAATCACTACAATTTTGACATAGCAACTAATAGTGAAATAGCATAGAAAATATAGAAGAATAAAATGACACACGAAGGGAAAAGTAAAATTAAAGAGAAAAGAATCATAAGGGCAGAATTCTCGCAAATGTAAAGATGCCAGAAACATATCTAATACTTGTTCAAAGGTCTAGCAAACTAGCCAATCTCTCATTTTTGGTTCGTTGATGATATAGGGCACGTTAAAAACATCTATGGCCTTTAGAGCTCATTAGCCTAGAGAGGCCGAGGTATCAGGGCATCCCTGATTACACGAAATTTTTTTACAACAGAACACAGTAATTGCAGTGTCACGTGACAAGCGTATTCTTGAAGAGGGTGAACTATGAGAATGCTAATGAAGAAAAAGAGCAAATGGAAATGCTCACTCAAACAATAAGGCAATAAGGGTAGAGGCGGTCACAAATTAAATTGAAGAATCAATCAAATCCAAAGTAGTTTTACTTCATAAGTACGGATTTATTAGAATAAATAATAGGCCCCACAAAAAAGGATACGTAATTATGTACCCTACTCGATTTTCCAATACTCGGGCTTAAATTTCAAGTAAAGAAGATATAACATTCATAAGCACCGAGGGAGATTTATCATCCCAGACGCAAAATAATGAGGACAAACAACAGAAATTGAAAAGAAACTTGTGGTGACCCATGTGAAAGTAGGAATTCATGTGTTGCAAGAATCAGAAGATCAATGTAGCTTTATGGGAGATTACTTTCAACTTTCAGGTGCTTCTACCCCTGTGAAGATCTTGTTGATTGTATTAAAAGCTGATTGAAAATTTCAATTATCTCTCTAGCAATAGCAACCACGATAGAGTTTGTAGTAGATCTAAAAACTTGTACAGATCCTCCAGTATAAGCAGTGTCAATTTATTTGCCCTTCCACGACGACAAGGTTGCGACTAAACTTTCAACTTCGAGAAGGGAGGAAAAGAGGTCACTATAGCTGCTAGAGATTAGATTTTACCAAAAGATTATATGCAGAGATACTGCCATTTGGGGGTAAGATTGAAACCAGACACTAAATAAACAAAAATTATGCTTCTATGTGTCATGAATTCATGCAAACGAAAGAAGATTTCCAATAAGCCAAATACTGTCATGGACTAACCCTGCCAAGTTTATAACGACCTTGTTTCGGGAGAGTGTGCATCATCTATTGATTCACTGTTCAACGGCAAAGGCGATGTACAATGCGGTACGTGTTCAAATTGGTATCTCCTGGTTTATTGTGAAGCTGATTGCTGTGGAGGATGAGACCTTGGGATATGAAACCTTTGGGCAATTTTTGGTCTCCATGGAGGCAAAAGATTATGTCCTCTATTTTCCAGAAATTCATTTTTGTGGTCTGAGCTTCGGTGCACAGATTATGTAGATGCTTTCTTGCTTTCTTTGGATAAACATGAGAGTGCTATAGTACTACCTTCCACAAACCATAAATTATCTGTCGTAAGCAAGTCTTTTAAAACGTGAAATCCCCTTCACTTTCTACTGATTCAACAAAATTAGCTCCTCGTTTCATAGCTACAAAAGTTAAGCATCCTTACCATGCATTTGAGGGCTTTCCCTGCAAGGAACTTGTCTTTTTAGGTACATATCCACCCTAAATATTCAAGGGTGAATGTCGAAATGCACCTTGATCCTTGAGGCAAAAGGATGGCGGCAAAGCTTTGGAGCTCAAAAAGGGTCTGCTTCAAAGTCACTGTCAGTTTCTAGGATGTCTAACCATTCCTTGGACAGACTATAGGTCAACAGATTAACAGCCAACAAAGCTGGGTGAAATTTTGGAAGATGAGGTTCCAACATGTATTAACTCCAACATAAATTAGTGGTCTTAAGCCAGCCTTAATGTGCTCGTATCATGACAGCTTCACTTGCTCACGAATAATAAACCAAGTTAGGGTTGTACTATGGTGCATGTCAACCACTTGGGATACCTAACGGTTTATATGTGGAGAGCACTTCTGTTCACATCCTAAATAGGCCTTTAAATGTTCAGATTTAATGCAGCAAAGAGCTTTAGATATCCCAGTAAGATAACTGAATTGTGCCAAGCTGATGGGTATGTGTATGGTGGAAGAGATGAAGAAAAGGATTAATGTAGACTACCCCAACTCATTTGGCGGAAAGCTAAGCCGATGACCTCTATTCGTATACCACTTGCATAAAAGAGATTTCAACATTACAAAATTCTATTTCATGTGAACAAGTTAAAAAGCCCAAAGTGTCGTGTGCTCAAATCAAACAAGACCACATTGACCAGTCAACTGTGGTTTGTCGTGTTAGACACATGCTTTCTCAGGAGGCCCCGACACAAATAGCAACAATCTCGTATTTGTGTGGATCCTAATCGTCTTAATCAGTGTTGTGATTGATGAAACTCGATGAAACCTTACTACGACCAATTCGCCTAGGAGAGTTCCAGCTTGGTCACATCCTAATAAGTGAGTCTACTTTGTCCGGAGTACTAAAGCTAGATCCGTAGTTACACCATCAGATCTTTTACAATATCTCATTTCCTCTTGGTTTTCTCATCATGTTCTTCGCCCCAGGTACTTTTAACCTTTTCCTGACAAGTTATACAACTAATTGATTTTTCTAATGTTTTATGTGAAGAGCGAACGGTGGACGACACTCACTATTAAGTACAAAAAGATTTGTTTCTTTATCATTATTTCATATACTCTTTTTGCTTCTCTTCAGTCGCTTTTAGTTTGACAGTAACTGATGGTGAAGAAAGGTAGCAAACAGAAGACAGGAGGTGATACCGCGAGGGGACAAAGCATTCCTGTGAATGGCAAGAGATTGCACTTGAAATATTGGGGGGAAGAAAAATGGGGTAGTAGAAGCAGAATGAAGCACCATTTTTGCTGAGGATATATGAGAAAATATCCCCTCTGATTGTCAGGAGTTGTTTGCAAACAAAATTTGGTGACTTACTTCAAAGCTTTGGGGAAGAAGAGGAACACTGCCAAAATGAGGGGAGAGCTAAAAGTAAAAAGGGGACAAAGGATGCATTTGTGTATCAGTGGAAAAATGGTAAAGGGTAGTTTCTAGAGTTTTAAGGACATGCGTTGGCTTTCAACATTATCAAGAGTCTTTAGTTCAGAAAAATGGTGAAGTTGACTGGTAAGTATGGTGGGAAATAGCACCTCCCTCTATATACGGTAGTCTTTACTCATATGAAAAAAGGAAGTCGATCACGTGCAAGATACTTTGGCCATATATAGAGGGATGGAAGAGGATGGATGTACACTTATGTCGGATGGGTGGCTTACTGGTATATCAAGGTCAATCACTTGTTGATAGCCCTAGAGGAATGGTATTTCTTAAATCAGTTGACACACCAGACATTATTAAAGATGGAAAGAAAATGTTTGAACCACTTGACCGCGTGACAGAGGAGATACGAGAGGAAAATAATAGTTCAAGTGGTGATGGATAGTGCTGTGGAGATCATTGGCTTGATCACAAAAGGGCTTGCCAAGTTATAAAGACACCATATGGATGTTGCACTTTACATCTATCGTCATGCATGGGTTCTAGCAATGTTTAGGGACTGCTCGAACAAGAGAAAACTAACGAGAGATGGGGTCACAAGATTGCCATATCTTTTCTTTTTCAGGAGAATCAAATTGGTTTTTGAAGTATGTTTGCACTGAAGTAGGTATTGCTTGAAAGGTCTAATCCCAATAGTCGAAGTTTTAAGAGCTGATGTGGTTATCCGAAACCGGCAATGGGCTATGTTTATGAAGCTATGGATCGTGCCAACGAACAAAATTGTGAAAAAGATTGGCCATGAGAAGAGGAGGTACAAGGCCATATGTACTTTACGAAGTAGATTTCTCTGTAAGATTCTAGTTATTACTCTTGAGTTTTGATTAGGCTTCCAAAAAATTCATGTGCTTTTATCATAGATTTCATTACAACCCAAATTCCGAGGCAGACTTAGAAGTGACAGTTGGATTGCTTAAGACATTAGATAGGATGTGTATGGATATTGAAAGAAGCTCGAAACAGCAAAGTGTATGTTTGGAATGAGCATGGCTAAGTTGACAACAGAGAAAAGCAACAAGTTACTGACTATCTTTCTTCTGTCCAGTTAATTTCTTATCTTTGGCTTTCCGATTTGTGCCAAATGTTAATAGATACACTCGTCACTTGTAAATATAGAATTTTGGAGGGATACCAGGGGAGAAGAGAGCAAGGAGCTTCAAACTTTGGCAGTAGGAGTATCAAGTGTCACTTGTAGTGCCATGTAAGTGGAATTGGAGAACCTTTGATCATATCCGTTCTAAGAAGATAAATCGTTGGAGACTCAGAGATCGAATGCTCTTGCCTTTGTTAATACTACACTCAAACTTGAGATGAGACAAAGAAAAGACAAGAAAGCAGAGTCCATATTATATTATACAAGAAAGAAGAGTCCATATAATTAAGTACAACCTTTTGCTTGTTTAATGCTCATTGGAGCAAGGGACTTGAAAGCCAACAAGAATAAGAAAGATAAAAGGTGGTTTACGCAGATCACCTGGTGACTAAAGACAAAAGCGAAGAGGAAGAGGTAATTGAAAGGGACCTAAGACAGAAGATGATCAACATAGTAGATGAAGATGACGACATGGATGATATTGACCTCGATGGTTATTGATGTGTCAGGACTAGTGAAGCATTGGACATGAAAATCTAAGGCTAAGAGCCTATTGATATGCTTCAATGTCCCTTTTGGTACCAAATGGTATAACATGGCTGCGATAGCTTTTTTGCTATTATAGTTGCAAGGTGACAAATGTTTATTAATGAATGAATCCATGTCTTGTTCTATAGCGGGATACATACGATACAAGTTATTGGTTTTGTGTTCCCAAATGCTTTATTTTTTAATGTCCTGTATTTATCATATGTCTCGATGCTATTTAGGAAGTTACGGAAAAATGACATTGGATACGTGACACGTGTCTCGATATGACAACTATAGGTTTTACATACTTATGCTCAAACAAATTTGCACGTGAGTGAATAAGATGAATGGGTCAATTGGCAAAAGAAAAAAGTGTGGGTTGCCAAACATGTTTAAGGAAACGAAGAAGGCTTCATCTAACATCCAACTACAGGGAAAACAACAATGATTCTGCTTTCCTTGGGGATTTTGGACCATGCCTAAAAGGGTAGCTCGACCAAAACTTTTCGCAGAAGGCAGGATATAGCGGGCAAGGTATCATTATGAGTACAAACAAAACTTGCCCAAGTCTGAATATGGGGTGAAGGAGCCCCGGGGAAAGAAGCAAGCATCATAAGGGGGCGATGCATCACCACTAGGGTTCATCGACAATGCGATGGCAAAGTCAAGGTATCTCGCATGATGGCAAGCACTATTGCAGAAATAACAACGTGATAACTTCAAAGAGTGAACAGCACGATTATCAACATAGTGCAGCGAATCAATTCTTGAATCTTCTATCAAGTTGACGTTGTAATTATAGAAGCAGAGAAGAGAAAGAATGAAAGAAAGAAAGAAAAGAAAAAGCAGATGAGAGAAATTCTGTAAGTGGAACACTTCACCAACTACCTACTCAGCTGGTCCATTTCAAAAACACTGCATATACAGTTAACTCCCAAGAAAAATATATTTAGTACAGAGGTAAACAACTGCAAGTTGAAATATACATATATTAAGTATAAAAGTCGGCCTATGCTTAACATCAAGATGGTCTTGGCAAAGGCTGGTATCCATCATGATCACCGTGAACACACCCAGCCCCGTCAAAGATATCCAGACTCTAGCTTAAGCAAGATGCTAAGACTGCTTCAATGTACTCATGGCTCTCTCTTCCCATGTGTTAGTGAGAAAGATCTATAGTACTTAGTGTGCAAGATCTATAGTGTGCGATTGTGCAACAACTCTGTAGAGCAGAACAATAAAGAGAGGAGCAATGTAGTTACAATTTTCAACAAAGAAACAAGTCAGTATATAAACCTTTGGTGACAGCTCATTGTACCGCTCGTCACTTTGCTCAGAAGCTGTAGAAGCTGACCAAACCGATGCACATACTATTGTTCCAACTGCCATAAGCCATAATAATAATACAGCGTAGTCCACTACTGGACGAATTGGCGAATATAACAGGAGTTCCACTACAAAAAGATAGATGTATATTGTTAGTCATATCTACACCAGACGAGAAACACCATGAAAATGAGTACAATAGCACATACGAGTCACTAGTACACCAAACTATTAAACATCACATCAAGCTGCTTTATATAAGGGGCCGACCCAAATATGGCGCTAGTCGCTAGATAAACAACAATTCATCTGGCTGACATACAGTTGTCCACGTCAACAGATGGAGAGTAGGTTATTTTAAGGGAAAAAACCTACTCTCCAGGCTAATGGCAGGGCAAATACACAAAAGTCTTGCCCAACTACCTTATTTTAAGGGAAAAAAACTCGTCCATCTACCCCTCTTTTAGGAAATGGTACAAAATTACCCAAATTTAAAAAAAAAAAAAGTTCATTACTAATTACCTTTGTTTTGGATGGATGGTACAATCTCTCTCTCTCGGTTTATCCACCAATGAATGCACCAAAGCTAAACGGATCTGATTAGTATTCGTTATAGATGGAGATGATTGATTGGGGTTGGGTAGTGTGTTGGCAGTGTTGGTGTTGGTCTGTGAGGGGAGGGTGATGGTGGGGTGGGGTGAGATTTAGCAACAAGTTGCATTTAATTAACTGTTCCAATGATGGAAGTGGTCATCAACAGAATCAGAATGCGGCAAAGGGTCTTCAGGTTTGTGTCTTGGAGATGTGTAACAATAGAGGTGGTGATGGAGGTGGTTGCCTGCTTGTTCTGGCAGCAAACTATGGAAATGCGTTGACCCAGGTCCTGAGTTGGTTGTGATGTGCCTCTGATCGGCAATTGATGATCGCGGAGCACAGAATACAGGCTAATGGCAGGGCAAATACGTAAATAGGGTTAGGTGGTGGTAAATATTTAGGTTGTGGGGGTGGTAGCTGCTAATGGTGATGGGCTTGATGTGGGTGGCAGCAATGGTTTTCGGTTTCATTAATGATGGTGGTTGCAAGGGGAGGTCGGTTCAGGTGGTGGGTTTCAGGGGGTTATGCTTGTGGTTTTGTACGGATGGTGGCAGCAAATTGCACAAACTCGATTTGCTGGTCAGATGCCAGTGGTGAAAATCGCAATGGCTAGTGATAGGTGTTTGCTGGATTTGTTGCAGTGGTGGGTGGAGACAATGGATCGTTGGGGTGTGAGAATATGGTGAAGAAAGTTGGACGAAGGTCACTATTGGTGGTGGTTGTGGTGGTGGGGGGGGGGGAGCGAGGTTGTATTGTGGTGGGCTACTGTTGTGGTAGTGGGTCGGGATGTCGAGGATGCAGTGGGGCTTTTATAAAAGGTTCCTCTTAGGAGGAGTTGGGCAAGATTCAGGGGATCAGGATCCCCTGCTGTAACCATGGGTTACAGCAGGGGTGCTGTCCCCATTGTTGTGAGAGGGGGAAGAGAGAGAGGGGGGTGCAAACCATGGTTACCGTCTCTCTCTCTTCCCCCTCACAACAATGGGGACAGCACCCTTGCTGTAAAGGGGATCCTGATCCAGATTCAGGGAGGAAAAAAAAGGTTGACGTAAGTCACCACCCTTGTGACATGGACGGCTGGAGATTTGCCTATATCTCAATCCTCGATCGGCCAGAGTTCCCAGATCAAGAACGAGTGGTGAAGACTAAGCTTAAACCTCACTACATTACAATAGGAACCGTGATCCTTGTTCTAGTTCTCACATATGTATATTCATATGTGTTTATATAGGGGGATAATCCCCATATAGCATTAGAAAAAATGCATCTGTGGTCTAGCAGTTGGTTGAACATCGCGACGGCCCAGATATCTTCTTTTTTTTTTTCTTTTAAAAGTCTCGCCAAAATGCGCCTGGCGGTCTGTCCATTTTACTTCCCCTCCCTTTGGTGCAAAAAAAGGTTTGCGTGCAAACAACCTTGCAGTAGCTGTTTACAAGAGTGATTATTTTCTTCCTTTTCTTTCTCTCTTCTTCCCCCCCCCCCACCCTCAGAAAGCTCGACACCACCGATAGTGCACCTCCCCTCCCCTTCCTTCCACCCCCTATTGTGCCCATACCATAGCAACACTCCACCTACATCCACACAAAGACACCCATCCCCGCCCACAAGCACTCACTGCTGCCGTATCCACTTCAACATTACCACCACCAACCACCACTCCTACCTCGCGGTAATCCCCATCCACCACATTAAAATCAGCCACAAGTCCCACCACCGACCACCATTTTTATCACTCCACTGCCTCGCTGTAATTCCTAACTACCACCATCAACCTCAGCCGAAAGACCCAAAACCGTCCAAATTGGAAAGTGTGTCTTTCTTTTCTGTTTGATGTTGTGGCTGAGAACTTTTTGCTTAAGTGATTGTACGAGAGATGAGTAGATATGGTGTGATGGTGGTTCGAACGTGCAATAGATATCAAAGGTCTCGGCTCTTTTGTAGGTTTTTTGCTTCCACACTTTACTCGTGTATGTTGTGTGTGCGCACGAACAGCGGTGTGTGTGTGGTGCGGTGGTGTGTGTGGGAGTGGATGAAGATTGTAAGGATGGAGGGAGAGGGGGCGATGGTGCCAAGCGGTGGAAGAGACGGGGAGAAGGAAGAGGGGAAGAAAAGGAAGAAGAGAAAGAGGAATAAAATATTGAATCCCCTACAAACTGCCTGTCGTTGCAAGGGTGTTTCAAGGGAACTTTTCTTCTTATTTTTTTCAACTAAAGGGAGGCGCAGGGTCTTTTTGGTTAAACGAATTGATCGCCCCTTACAGAGACAGTTTATCGAGATCTTGAAAAAGCAAATAAAAGGGAGATCTAGACCAGCCGTGATGTTCAGTGGACAGCTAGAACGCAGCAAGAGAAAATGCATTTCTTCTAATGCTATATGGGGTCAGCCCCCTGCGCATGTATGTGTGTGCATCTGTTTGTGTGTGTATGTATATATATTTATGGCTATAAAGAGATATATATACATAAGCACTTTTATGATTTTGTCAAGATAACCTCACTCAGGGTATTTTAACATTGTACACCAAAGTCCCTCTTTTATAAACTTCAGAGGCTTCTTTGTCATTTTTTTTTCCCTCCTCTCTCTCATCTATCAGGACAGAGCCATGGCTGGAGCTATCTCGTTGGAATCTGGCCAGGGTTAAACTTGCAACCCACCCCAACCCCCACCGTCCTTGCCCGCACAGAAACACGTCCGACCAATTTTATTCATCACTACCAAGAGGAGAGGTATGGTCTGAGAAGCACGGATTCCGGTGCGTGTGCCTATGCGAGTGGGTGCAGATACGCGGATACATCATTTTTTCAAAAGATAGGATACGGGTAGGGCAGGGATACTGCAGAAATTATGTATTCGTGTGTAACAAAAATAATGCTATTTTAGACAAACAAAATGATATTTCTTTATTTGGTGGGCTGCTTTAGAAAAATTGAAAGTGCATAGAGTTTGTACAAGTTCTGTTATTTCTTGAAAGTAGTGGGGCTATTTTAAAAGATAGTCAATAAAGCTAGGACCTAAACATAATAAACAGAAAGTTTGATACAAAATCCTAGTCCTAGCTTCTAAATAGCCGTCACCAAAACAAAGACGCACATCAACAACATCGACATAGCTCTGCAGGGAGAGGCCGTCGCCGCTGCTTCCGGACACGTCAGTCGCCTCTCCTAACGGACATCGCCGATGGCCACTCCTGCTGGAAGACCGTCGCCACTACTGGCGAATGTTCTACTCCTCTCTGCCAAAAAAACCTGGGTGCGTGACCTTGCCGTATCGATGGCGTGTCCCAGCCGCACCCAAGATCCACAAAATTAATTAGAGAAAATAATCCTGGACACGCAGTGCGCAAACATGTCGCACCCGATCCGCACCTGCCCACGACGCGTGCTGGTGCTTCACCCAAACTGTCGCACCCGTGCTTCAGAGAGTCCGGTCTAGAGACGAGGGGTAATTTTGTCATGTCGAGGGACTGCACCTCTTAGGGGCAGTCAAGCAAGATTCAAAGAAAAAGGTTGATGTAAGTCATCCATGTTGTGACAGGGACGGCTGGAGATCAATTAGCGCTATACCTCAATCGGCCGGAATTGCTAACTGAGAATGAGTGGTGAAAGACAGCTTAAACTTTACTACAGTTAAGATAGGAAGCGTGATCCTTATTCTAGTGCTCGCATATGTATATTCATACCGGGTGGTGCATGTGTGTGTTTAATTTTATTACTATAACCTTGAAAAGGTATGTTAACATTGTACACATAAGGGAATTTCCCCGAAGTCCCTGTTTTTAAGAAACTTTAGAGGCTTCTTTGTCATTTCTTTTCCCTCCCTTACTCTCTCATAACAGAGAGCCATGGCCGGAGCTATCTCACCAGAATCTGACCAGGATTAAACTTGAGCCCCACCCCACCCGTTGTCCTTTCATCTACAAAAATCCGTCGCCACCAACTCGGTCCCTCGCTTGATGGTGATTGATGGCTGCAAGGAGGTCGAGGGACAGGGAGGTGTCAATGTCGCAGCCAGCAGAGGGTAGATAATGGCGGTTGCCGACAGGTGCACTGAAGAAGGAAAGCGGATCAAAGACAAGAAGACCCTATATGTTTACAGGTTAACAGATAATAAATTATGTAGTTTTGGAGAAAAATGAATGTACCCTTTTTCCCATTTCCTGTCAAACGCGTACCATGAACTCAGCTAACATTGCCTTCAACCGTAATCATTATCATGACAATTATTTTTCCATTTTTTGTAATTCATCTTCACTGACTGATGTTGTCATATCCCATACCATAGACCTGTGAAAAACAAATCCATCCCCTAGCACAAACGCCGATAAAACCCCCAAACCACCACCACTGAAATCTACATCATCCATCATTCAAATGAACTACAATAGTGCAAATCCCTATCAACTAATCGATCAGAAATCATCATAAATCACCAAGTTAGGTCCCTTAACTGAGACGTGAATTTGTAACGTAGAGATATTAACCAGTTTCCAGATCTAGTTCAAGTAAATATGATGGCATTGTGATGGTTGATGGAGAGAGAGAGTGATAGAAGTTGCATTGAAAAACGCTGGGTCTCATTGATTTTATCCAGAACCACATAGTTTTGGCACTAGCCTTGTCGGCTAGTTGGCAAAATCTAGCCATATATCCGCGTTCCCCTTATCTATTTGTATATATAGCATCTTACAACCTTCCAATGTTAATCTAATCTACTATACGTACTTTCTAGGTTTATAAATAATAGGGATCCGAACGAGCCCATGCTCACACAGTACAATGGAATATGCCTAAGATTTGTTATTTAAGAATGACCAAATGTTTACTGCACCATGTTTCGTGTAGTTGGGGAACTAACTTTAAAAATGCTAACTAATTTGTAGAAAATTTTAGGGCACTAACAGTCGAGTCCGTAACTCACAGAGACACGCATATAGATACGTGCTAGCAAATTTTCCAGCCTTCAGAACCACTTTACATTTTGAAACTTATTAATTTAAATTGAATTTATTTCTCATAATACACCATCACATATTTGATGTATGTAAATGATTCTACAAACACAAATGCAACTTCCGAGAAAATTAGAAGGAAATAAACTTCTTCAAAGGTTCTACTTTTCCTTCCACCCCAAATACTCTAAAAAGACCCCGTTTTATCGAAAATAAAGAAATGTAACTTCAGTTTGGAGTTAAGTTACCCTGCCAGATTAAAAAATCATAAACGGAAATTCATCATTTCATTAATCAGCATCTAAATCACAGCTAAACGAAAAGCACCCTCCACTACCCAAATAAACATCAGGGTGGGGGGGAAGGGGAGGGATTTGCAATTGACTGATTGGTTGTTGAGGATTAGAGGAGTCTCTGAAGAGTCCACTGGAGTGCATGATAGGATATGAAGTGAAGCCGAGTATGCAACCCTCCTCCTCTTCCTGCCTCTTGATCATTCCAGTAATCATGCACGTTATATGGACCCTTCACTTTGGGTGAAGGGGTGGTGTCGACACGACCTGACGACGACACTGGTATGGGATCCGTGTTGGACTCGTGATCTGCCGGATGGATATGCCTAATCAACATGTCCGCCTGGAAAACGAAGATGAAACCGAAGAAAGATAGAAAGCTGAAGGTTTCCCAAGACATAAAAGAAGAAGAAGAAGATAAGAAGATGTGGATCTGGTTGTCTGGATCTGAGGTCTGGTCGTCGGATCTGGGTCCGGCCATCTGGAGACTTTAGTGAAGAGAGAGAGAGAGATCTCATGCCTTAGACCGAGAGTTAATGGTCACATGAATCTGTCCTTTTTTGCGTTTTGAGGCTGGATAGCACTCACAGGCTTCTTTCTTTTCCTTTTCTTTTTCAAAATTTTGGCACTGCCTTAACCCAAGCAGTTACTAAACATATAAAATCCAAAAAACATACATATACTTCAACCAAAACCTTTATAAATGTCATTAACATTTACCCTTATAAACACAACATTTCACACATTGTCCATATTTGGTTTATACATATTTAAAACGTTTTAGCCGTATCCCCGTGTTCATGTCCACATTTTTATCCTTGTCCCTCTATCCTTAACTTTCCAAAACAGGCTAGTCCGACTCTCGGACAGTTGTTGGATCCAGACATCTACACGAGTCCATGTAACATAGGTTATATAACCATTAGACGTTGAACTCCCCAATAATTGATGCCAGATAGCTTTGTCCCCCTCTTTATATTCCAAAGACATCCAATTTTCACTCAATTCATTTCTGTTTCCTTTACGGTGTCACTTAAGAATACACAAACTCTTGCCACCTCATAACCTGATCGTCTGTGATAGACAGTAAACAGTTTCATTAGTATTACTCCAAAGGGGCACAAACTGATTCCGCAGGAGTCTGAAAGAGAATAAACAAACAATATCCAGAATGGTGGACCCCAGGGGCTCACCCTACCCCATCTGCCAATGCTCCTCTAAACCAAATGCTGCACGATAGGAAAAAAACAAAGGCACATGTGGCCCTGCAAACCCACCACAAACTTATGTGCCTTCTACATCTACAATGAAACACCACAACGGTAAACAGATAACAACCCTCACCATGGCACACAGAAGTGCACCATATTCTGGCAAACAAAGAAGTTAGACCTAGACCTCCACTCTCAGCTCAGGTGAACCATCAGTGTAGAAAATTCCAGCTCTGTTTACCAGAAAAGCCTCAATGCGATGCCAACCATGTCCGTGACCCAATCTATACTTGGCACTCCAATATCATGGAAGCTATGGCAACGCCTCATTGTCTACGAGCCAAAACCATTAAACGACGCCTATCTCCCCAATAAGAACAAGGATCTACTGGGTATCGCCTGGGAATTGTCCAACCATAATCTTGCTGAGATAAGAGCGATAATGAAAGAACTTCTCCAATATTTTTCTTGAATTGACATCGTCACCATTGGTTTAATCCAACCAACCAGAGTATATAAGAACCAAAGGAAAGTTGCAGCCAATAACCAGCAAGAACAAGAGTGGAGCAATTAATTTATATTTTTTCACCGCACCAAGTCGATGAAAGCCCACGAATAGTATTAGATACAAGATTCAATCACTAAATAAAAAATTGAAAATTAATTCTTTTATGCAATCATGAAACAGGGGCTTGTGAAGATCCAATACTTCACCACAGGGGCTTGTGAGAGACCATTTGATTCATGGTAGGAAATCTAATAATGACAAAAGATGATGCCATAACGTCATGAATTAGTGCTTTCATTGCAATCCAGGCAAATGATACTAACTTGGACTATAACATTTACGTTTATACCCATATATTAAGATAATGCAGATTCCCTGCATTTACCTTTTCCCCGGTAAATTTCTTTTGGATCTCCCGAGATTCTTGAGGGAATCGAATCACTGGTTATCTTTAGGAACTACGAAAGAAAGTTTCTCCCACTAGCTAAACCAGTAATATCCAATGCAACTCCATTCCAACATCTATATCCCCAATGAAGGACTTTTGGTAGCATCCTGTATCTAAGACCAGAACCTAACAGTCAATTCTCGATAGCCTCCCGTAAGTGTTCACGATCCTTTACCAAGTACCTTCTTGCAGTCATACCTTCACAAATAGAACAACCAAAAAGCATCTTGTTGAATGGACTTGCCACTTGATCCTCAACAACGGTGGTGATAGGACACCGACATAGGTATGCGACCTTAGATCTAATGAGCAGACATGCTTAAGGTCATGAAAAGGAAGAAGATCAACTATTTTAAGTTTTGCTACAATTTTTAGTTTTTCCACCCAAAACACAAGCTAACTTGAGGTAGATGATGATATAAAGTTCATATACAGTACCTTGCACTATTAGAGATCAAGTTTTTACTGTGTGGTTGTGCCTGTCTCCAATTTGGACACTAAAGCTAAAGCAAGTTTGGAACACAGACACGTAGCCACACCCAACAAACGCACAAGTCCAATCATAGAGTAAATAATATTCAAAGAAAAAAATTCAAATAATTTCAGTGCAAAGGGCTCACCTCCAACTCCCCGTGCCATAGATTTGTTTAGAGTTTCTCCTCCGGACTTTGAGATCATCAAAACAGGAATTGTAATATTTAAGGTACTACCATTATTTGGACAGCCCATCTCCAGAAGATCTGCGTAGAACCAAAAAGGGGGGAAGGAAGGATGTTAAAAATAGGTCAGCATTACAGCGCCCATAGAAGAGTATGAATTCTATTCTTCATGTTTGTTCTATTAGGACGCCCTAAAAACATTTCTTATATAAAGAATTGATACCACATTAATCCAATGAACTATCTTATTTAACTAAACACATTGGATAATAACAAACTTAGTGTAACAAAAAGTAAGACCTTCTTTGTCATTTATCACCACAAGGCCTGCTGCACCTCCTGACTGTGCTATCTCAGCCTTGGTAGTAAAATCACAACCACCACGTAGAGACAAAGCAATGAATCCAGATAACTGCAAAATTGTTCAAGGGGAAACATGATCTAACAAGGGCCAATAAATTGGTCCTGAAAGCATCCTATCAACTTCTGTACGGAAAAAATATAAGATGATTTTATCTGTCGTAGCATACTCTATTTGACTCGTATAAGAAAACAAAGTATTCACATCTGAAAGAAATTGGATGCCTCTAACTTTTATTTAACTTTCCATGCATTTCTATAAAGACAAGGTCCACAAGAAACAGGGAGACAACCTTTGAAGAAAAACTTGAACAAGAATCTAAGGGTTGCGAGAAAACAGCACGGATTCTATGACTTTCTTTAGCATGTGTTGGAAATGTAGCGCCAAAACTTGCACTTATTCCAGCTAAAGTTTCACCTTCAACACCATTCAGCCAATTTTTAACCTTAACCTGAAAAGTTGTCGCAGTAAACAAGCAATATTAGTATATTAGTCCTACAAACATTACGCTGAAACATAATAAGAACTTGACTGATGCAATATTATTACAGACGTATTTAAACAGGAAATAAAAAGAAAAGTGAATTGCTTCTGTTCCATTTGTATCTCTGTATATCCGTATATCCCGTTTCTGCTTTCAGCATAACCTAGAAAACCAAGGACAGAAAGGAAGAGTTTTTAGAAGAGAGTGCCAATGCTTCCTGACAAAATTCTGCCACTCGTTACCATACAGACAGCCACTAGAACTTACACGCAGGGTTGGTGTGTGTGTGTGTGTTGGGGGGGGTGTTGTCACCTGCCTCCTACTTCACCCTAGCCCCGTTGGACGTCCCTCCACAGTTGCGATAAAAGAATTGCTTTTACATAGCTCATCTAAAGGCAACCCCAATTGCCAGAGCAATAGGAACCTTTGCCAAGCAATAGTGGCTGGATACAATTACACCCAGTAGTGAGAACCGACCCACCCAACTCGCTTTGTATTTCAGAGGAACAACTTCTTCTAATGCTCTGCAAATCATGAAGGATTGAACATAACAATCTATGCGGAAGCCCCACTCTGATGCAATCCACAAGAGGTGCAATAAGGGTATAGTAGGGCTAAATCTGTTTTGACGCAGCATTTGGATGGTCTATATGCTCGACAAAAAGCCCCAAGTTCTCATATGCCATCGCCAAAGATGCAAAGGAGGAAAGGATCCATCTTGGGAATTTCTAGGCTTCCTAGGTATTGGTGAACAGAGCAACTCGTGAGCTATTTGTCTTCAGTTAAATTTCTACAGCACAGATCTCTCGGAGACAAAAAAAACTGTAAATTTCATATTCATTTGAATATTCTAGGTGTTTGTATCCTACAGAGGGCATAAAATTCATGTGAATATCCTCATCTTTTAACTCTCTGGGATAACAACAATGGCAATGTATCAAAGATTTACTACTCCAGATAATGGGAAGTTGAGAAAGACAAACATGTTAGATTTTCAATCCAAATTGACAGAACTCTAACTGTTAGTAATTCTCTTCCATGGGTGCTAGTGCTACAGAACTCAGAGATTCCTGTCCTCAGCCGTGGACTGGTGTAGATCTGGTATTTAATATTTCTCCAAGCGAGTACTTTGGTTGAATGTGATAGTGGTGACAGTGATGATGGTCTCGCAGCCAGTGCCGCACTAGTTGGTGGTGGTGCCACAGCCAAAAAACAGTGTTTTTGTCCACTCAAACAGAAAAAAATTAACATTGCACTGACAAAACCCCTAGTGCAGGCTGTCCACCTAAAGCTCTGAACAAATTGCTTTCACTACAAAAAAGTTAAAGTGTTGTATGAGTCATATCGAAAATGAAAATGCATATCCTTTCCTTTTTTGGTTTCTTAGCTCCATCTTAAGCAGCCAAGGGCAGACCCGCCATTCCTTCCACCACGAGCCTTTGAATTTTCTTTACTTATCATGTTACTAGTGTTTTTGAAACTGTTAGGGGGATTAAGTCGTAGTCCTTTTTTGGGGGATTAAGTCGTAGTCCTTTTTTGGGGGATTAAGTCGTAGTCCTTTTTGCTATTAGTGGTAAGATAGAGTATAAAGGTGCTTTAGAACCATTCTCTATTTGTAATTTAAAAACATTGTATATAGTGCTACATCATTGTTTATGCAATTCTCTATATGTAAGTTGCAAATACTATGTAAAGCGCTACAGTATTGTTTGTTATCTTACATGGGACCCCTTTCGCTTCCAGGTCCACAAGGCTTTTCTGAAAGTATCATTGATGGAAATGCTAAAAAGGGACAAAAATTGCTTGTAGTAGAGAGTGAGAAGCTGAACAAAGAAGAGCTGACGCAAGAACCATTTCCCAGTCAATCAAGTCTAGCAACATTGAGGTTAGTCGTTCATAGGGCTAATGAAACTGTGCCCTAAAGTACACATCAAATCCAGCTTGAGTACACCTTTTAAACGTTCCTAAATCAGAACCTCAACCTGGTTTTTCAACCCAAATTAGTGAGAAAGCGGATGGAGCTTCAAGGACATCAACTTTCAAGGGCAACTGTATCAATATAGGAAATTACACTCATTAACTCGTAGCACTATTGCACTCACCAGCAGTCCACCACGGCACTACCTGTCTGCCACCACCACACACCATCCCACGGGCAACCACCACTCTATCCACACAAAAAGTGCAGCCGCTGGTCAAGCATGTCCAAAATAACATTCATTTCTTGCGACTCAAAAGTTTCAAACTGATTCTTGCATACCCAAATTGAAATTTGCAACCAAATTCTCTTTTACTAACTTTAGCCAGCTTAACATTGTGACCAACATCTCCTTTAACCAAATTGACAGTTTTGAACCCTGCATTCTTGCATACCTAGATCGAAAAATTGCAATTAACTTGACTAGAGTTTGGGTATATGTCAAAATTTAGAACTTCAGGTAAGTAAAACTTACGGCTTTTGGCAAAGTATTTGGACAGTGGAACGCTACCATGAATCCGAGTTCTTGGAGGCACAAGTGGGTTAATTTTGTGGGACGTGGAAGGTGTTGAAATAACGGTGAACGAATCAGTGTTGAAATACCGGGGAACAAATCAGTGATAAGGTGTAACTGACAAAATACCGGCGATTGAATAGGTGCATGGATGGTGTGGCAGATTAATGGTACAGTGGTGGTGGATCAACGATGATAGGTGGAAACACGAGCGGTGGTTCTGGGCTTGTTTTTAGGCATGGAAATGGAGGTTCCTTTGGAGAAGGGTGGAACCAGGCGGCAGTGACTCTACATGAGAGAGAAGAAGAAGAAAAGAGAGAGCAAAGAAAGTGTTTTTAATGATCGATAGCTTTTCTGCCGTAAAAGTTAATGGGCTTGAAGCTCCGTCCACCTTAGGACTAATTTGTGTTGAATAAAGAGTTTGCGGTATTGATTTGACACATCTATAAAGTGGAGTACTCAAGCCGGATTTGATGTATACATCAGGCACAGTTGGCATTAGGCCTTCTTCACATTAAAGAACGGCACAACATGACAGGGCTAAATTATATCCATGAGAAGCACAAACATGGCACCCATGTAAGTATTGTTGATTGCCCTCTAATAAGTAGGATAGCCATGTAAGTTCAGAATCAAGTGGTTCCAAAGCCAAAACTATTAATTGTGTCAAATAGAACTTGTAAAGGACAGAGTAAGGCCAAACCCAGAGGAATAAAATGCAACTTTTCCAGTTATCATTTCGACATTTACCCTCAAGATTTCTGTATTTGTGGCCTAGGTATTCAAACTTCAGAGCAATATACAACTAGAGAATTATGTTCTTTTAAATGTGTGGGCATTTATGCTAATATACCCAATTTACTCAAAGCTGTATACAAGCTAGCAATTAATTACACATCATATCTGCTATATATCTTCAGTTTTTGCATTTAAACCTACGTAAAATGTTTTACAAGATTACAAACTGCACGGTCATATATACAGTCCTGTTTGACACTTCATATGCACTATCAGTAGCTTATATGTGCAGAGTATCTTCATCATTATTAACATTTTTACAGAATTCCGTCCACATGGACATTCATAACAGAGATAAAAGGAACGCCGAACGTGTATGGGTCACGGAATAGATTTACGATGAAGCATAATAACTGTCCCCATACCCTAAAACGAAACATGAACTTGGAATTCACATGAAATCAAAAGACGATTAATCTATTACCAATCTGAAAGGTTGATTGCAAGACGGAGACGAGCCAGGGGGCGCGGGGCGGGAGTGAGAGGCGTCATCGGCGGCCGCAATTAACGGCGATAGGGAAAAGAAGCAGACGCCAAACGTGATCGCGATGACGACCCAGCTCAACAAAGCCATGATAGGCCCAGCTCAACCTCTTTCCCGTATCGGATTGGGCTTCGTCTGCATAACCCTCCTTTCTCCAGATTAAATCCAGGAAACAAAATGCAGAGGGAAAGAGAAAGATAAGAGAAATGTGTTTTGGGGGGTTGGGGTGGGGTGGAGGAGAAAGAGAGAAAGGGAGGGTCAAAGAAACCCGGGAAGAGAGAGAGAGAGAGAGAGAGAGAGCAAGCCAACGGTTGCGTGGCATATCTGTAATTTCACGTTTTGGGGGCACATGTGGACATTGAACCCCCTGTAGTACACCTCGGCTGTGATTTCACCCTTCACCTACAAATCTTATATTATTACGTTTATTGTTATTATTATTATAATATATTATTATTATATATTATAAAGCTGAACTTGAGATACTTGAATATGATTTTACTATCTTCACTTACGAAGTCGAATTCAATCTAATTCAATATCGTATCATAGTATATTATTTCATATAAATATGCAATTAATAAAGTATTATAGATTGTAATAGCGATATAAGCTTTTTTTTTGGTGACATTTCTCTTTTTTACCTATGTTTTTATCTGAAATATTATCCTAAATAAATAGTTTGTCTTTTAATTTTTTTCATCTTCAGCGCTGATATGGGTAAAAACATCATCGTGACACGTGTCACCATCTGATAAAGTTAAACTTGTCACAATACTCATGAATGAGGAGTAAGTGGGGACTAACTACATTCCCACCATTTACACCATTCATTAAAGCGGTAAGTCCCCATTCAAGACAATTAACTACCATTAGTAGGAGTAACCTCTCATTAATTCAATAACTCCCTGATTAAATAGGGAAGTGAAAGACCCTATAAAAGAAAAAGGCGGGAATCAAGAGAGGTAAGTGACTTCATCTGAGTTTACATTATAATTTCTTAAAATATCTTCTGACTTAAGTATAGGAGATGGATTTTCAGTGAATCACTAATGTCGTCTTTTTGTTGGGCAGGTCTATTCACGAATCAAGTTTCGGATTTCATCCACGACATATTGGCGCCATCCGTGGGACCAAATTCGTGAATAGATCATGGCTCAAAATCTTAATCAACAAGCCCAGCAAGATGAGGCACTTACATCAAGTTTACCACCGACATTAGTCCGTGACCTAACTCGTGGTGGAACCACTACTCAACCACTAAACCGTGGCAAAAGAGTTACAAGTAACCTGATAGCCACGGTGACAACATGAACTACTACAATTGCGGCATCAACAGTTAATACAGTAGCGCCGGCAACGACAACCACCGCCCAGTGACTGCAAGGGCAACGGCGGTAACTGTAACAGCACCGACAGTCACAACAGTGATTCCTCCCCTCACAAGCGTTGTTTTACCTCCACTCCAACCTGTTGGCATGACCAACATTACTCCACCAATCGTTGAAAATCAAGCCGATTTAATGGTTTTTATCCGGGCCATGCAACAGTCCATCGAGAGGCTACAAGCTGCTATAGAGAATCCGCCTCCACAATCAGAACCACCTTGGCCTCCAGGCACTTCTAAGACACCAGAAAGAACAAGTCACAACCAACACATGACACAAACGGAGGATGAAGAATCCGATGACGAAAGGCGAAATCCGAGATCTAGGAGGCGTGAAGAGTACTATTACGAGGCTCACTCCGCCAGAAACACTTACGCCAATACTAGCGGTAATTGAGCGGAGCGCTATTCCAATGCTCTAATTATAATTGGAAGACCATTTACATAGGAAATCGATAGCTTCCCGACTCCTACGAACTTCAAGATGCCTCTGTGTGAGTCATATGATGGCACAGGAGACCCGATAGAACATTTGGCTCGCTTTACCTCAGGAATGAACCTATGAACCTACATCTGGTCCCTGACCAGATCATGTGCCAGGCTTTTCCTGTAACATTGAAAGGAGCCACACAAGTGTGGTTCCAGCACCTCGCACCTCGTTCCATCTCCTATTGGGCCCAGTTGGCGGAATCCTTTTGAAGCAACTTCCTCACAAGTCATGTGCAGAGGAAAAATTCTTCAGCTCTTTTTCGTATAATTCAGGGGCCGAAAGAGTCTCTAAAGTCATACTATGCTCTGTCCAATTTTAAAAAACTCTTTATCGATCATTTAGATCTAGGAGTGACCTTTACGGCGATGGCCAGGGGAGTCAGACCGGGAACATCCTTACGATTCTCTCTAAACAAACGCCCATCAGAGACTATGTCGGATCTTCTTGACATAGTGGACAAGTATCTTCGAGCAGAAGAAGATTTAACAATGTCACATGAAGAGGAGATTCATTCAGGGCAGAAAAAGGCGAGATCGTCTAGAAGGGAAGAATCAGGACGAACCCAAGCATCCATGAGCAATCCTCCCCAAAGCATTTACTCCTCTCAAGACAACTCGTGAACATATCCTTCACCAAATGAAGGGTCAAAACATCCTCAAACGGCTCAAACCTATGAGAAGACCAGCGGAAATGAGAGATACTCAGTTATACTGTCATTTTCACAAGGACCATGGTCACACGACAGAAGAATGCAAGGTGCTCCAATAAGAAATAGAGAATCACATAGCCAAGGGGCACCTCAAACAGTTCGTCAAAACCAATCATTAACAGCAGAATGGAGGAAGAAATAATCTAGAAGAGCAGACGAAGCACCTCCAAAAGATCCACATGTTATAAACACCATCTCAAGAGGACCAAGTGCTGAAGGATTGTCCAGTTCCTCACAGAAGGCCTATGCTCGACAAATTAATTTGACACAAGGTCCTCCCAAGGGAGCAAGACCACCTACAAGCTTGGAGTTCAACGATTCAGGTCTTGAAGAAGTAAGTTTGCCACATGATTATGCTCTTGTCATCACTCTACGGGTCAATGCTTTCCAAGTCAAATGAATCCTAGTCGATATGGAAAGTTCGGCATATATCCTCTTTGAAGACGCATTCCTTCAAGTGGGGATTTCAGAAGACCGGGTGAAGCCGATCACTTCTCCCCTATACAATTTTACAGGTGCCTCAGCATCAGTAAAAGGGAGAGCATCGCTCACAGTTGTAGTCGGAGAGGCCCCACAACAAGCGACCCACACACTTGACCCTGTCATCGTCAAAATCAAATCCTCCTACAATGGGATATTAGGCTGAACAGGTCTTAATAGGTTGCAAGTTGTAGCCTTGACCTATCATCTCCTCATGAAGTTTCCTACGCCAAGAGGGGTTGGATTTGTGAAGGGAGATCAGACGCTGCAAGAAAGTGTTATGTAACATCCTGCAGACCTGAGGAGACATTTTCTATTGATGATCAACGTGATGAGGCAACAGTAAGAAATGCAGAACCTGTGGAGGCACTCATTCATGTATCATTGGCCAAAGGAAATGACAAACGACAAGTGCAAATTGGTTTTGCATTAGAGTCGGGCCTTCGAGATCAGTTAGTCTCCTTTATTCGATCAAACATGGATATTTTTGCATGGAGTGCAGCCGACATGCCGGGGATAGATCCATCTATGATTACTCATAGACTCTCGGTCGACCCCAAGCACAAGCCAATTAAGCAAAAAAATGGCCCTTTGCACTAGAAAGACAATTAATCATCAAGAAAGAGGTTGACAAACTCTTAGAGGCCGGCTTCATAAAGGAAATTGACTATCCTGATTGGGTAGCCAATTTAGTCATGGTCCCAAAGGCTGGGACAGGAAAATGGAGGATTTGCATCAACTACACTGATCTGAACAGGGCATGCCCAAAAGATAGCTACCCGTTGTCGCGCATTAATACGTTAATTGATAACATATCAGGTCATCAACTGCTCAGCTTCATGGATGCTTTTTCAGGATATAACCAAATCCAGATGCACGAAGATGATGTAGCTAAAACAAGCTTCATAACAGATCAACGACTTTTTTCTACAAAGTCATGCCATTCGGGCTGAAGAAGAGGTGTCCATGGGCCGGGCTTGGGCAGGCCCAGCCCAAGCCCAATGGGCCTCCAGCGAAAATGGGCCGGGGCAGGGCCTGGTGACTGGAAAAAGGGCTGGGCCCAGGCCGGGCTTGAAATCTGGATATACGGGCCCAATCCAAGCCCTGGGCCTAGGCCCAATATTTAGGGTCGGGCTTGGGCCCGGCCCTAGGCCCAGGGACTAGTTCTTTTTTCCCCCTTTTCCATTTTTGTTGAATTATCCCCCTTTGAAATTGAGATATGGGAAAGCAAGGACCTTGCTATCAATGTGGTGTTACAAATGAGTTTTTGTTTCTTGAATTGTTGGGTTTTCTCAGAAATTTTGAATGTTGAATGAAAAAATGTGTTCTTTTTGTCTAAATGGCTTTATATGCTCAGATCAGTTGTTGAATCATGTAAGCAGTAAAACCCATATGCTGGGTGGCTTCAAAAGGGAAGAGATTACCTCGACATTGAAAAAGAAGAAGAAATATGTGCTGCTATGTGTAATATTTCTTTTGTTTATGAGTTTTATTGGTTGTATTATGGGGTCCTGCACATTTTCAATTGCCCTTAAAGGTTTGTAATAGAACAGTGGCTTGATTTTGAGTTTTTCTGTGAGATTGGGTTTCCTTTAGTCTTTTCCAAACATTTTCCTCTTGTTTTTGGGTGGGTGCCTATTGCTGCCCTTGGACTCTCTTATCAGATAGGCCACCTTGGAAATCTACTTTGGAGTATTTATAATTGGGCAATCACACAGTCTGAAACCAAGCCAAGCCCGGGCCTGAAATTCTGGCCAAACCCGGGCTTTTTTCTGGCCGGGCCAAAACTGGGCTTTTCGGGCCAGGCCTGGCCCGGGCTTTTTCTAGAATTTCCTAGCCTGGTCCAAGCCCAGGCCCAAAGCCCATTTTTTAGGGCCGTAACTGTTCACCGAGAGGGCTGGGCCAGAAACGAGCCGGGTCGGGCCAGCCCGCGGGTCGCCCGGCCCTTTTGACACCTCTAGAGTTACTTACCAGAGGTTGGTTGATAAAATCTTTAGGCCCCTTGTTGGAAAGGACATGGAGGTTTATGTTGATGACATGCTTGTCAAAAGCCTCTGCGCAGAGCAACACGTCGCCGATCTGCAACAGTGCTTTGATCTCCTCTGTAAATATCACATGCACCTTAATCCCACCAAGTGTGCTTTTGGGGTGTCATTTGGAAAATTCTTAGGGTTCATGGTTTCACAAAGGGGAATTGAAGCCAACCCTATAAAGATAAAGGTTATTCAAGAAATGAGCGCACCAAGACGAATCAAGGAGATACAAGTCTTGATGGGGCGGGTAGCTGCTCTTAGCCGATTCCTTTCTAAATCTGCTGAGCGTTGCCTTCCATTCTTCAAAGCATTGAAGAATATCAAGAACTTTGAATGGACGACTGAATGTCAGGCCTCATTTGAAGCCTTAAAGGAGTACTTGGTGTCACCTCCACTTCTCTCTAAACTCGTTCCGGAGAGGAGTTGTTTCTATACTTAGCCATAGCTAAATCTGCCATCAGTGCGGTTCTGGTTCAAGAGGAAGGTGGTCAAAAATTTCTTATTTACTATGTGAGCAAGGTTCTCCAAGGGGCTGAGCAGAGGTACCTTAACACCGAGAAACTAGCCTTCGCTCTATTGATTGCTGCAAGAAAGCTCTGCCCGTGCTCTGGACGTATTTTTAATGTCACACGATTATGGTACTAACCGACAAACCACTGAGGTGGATCCTTCACAAGCCAGATCTCTCGGGTCGCCTCGTACCTTGGTCAATAGAATTAGAGGAGTCTGACATCCATTACAGACCACGACCATCAATTAAGGGACAAGCCTTGGCGGATTTCATTGTCAAGTGCACTCTCTTGATTGAAGATGAAGAGATTATACCCACCTCACAACCTGAGTTATTTGTCTGGACGCTTTTTGTAGATGGATCGTCAAACGCAAATGGAAGCAGGGCTCGTTTAATCATCAATGGACCAGACATCTAACTGTGCATTACTGTAACATCCCGGAATTTTCCAGAACATTAACACTTAATCGATCAATGCTTACTTATTCAATCATCTCAATTCCACTAAGCAAACCCCAATAATATTCATATCAGAACTCTACAATTCTTCACTATCTGTGTTTAAATGCAAAACTAGATTAATGAACTCAATTAGATAGATTACACATTGATTCCCTCGTATGCGCTTAAGTATACAGAATAATAATAATAATAAATCTAATCTAATCTCCATCATCCAACTCTAACCGATCCAAGAATCTACTGGTGGTTAATACTTGCAGAAAGGAACCGGAAAAAAGGAATGAGCTTTCGAGAACTCAATAAGGTCGCTCAAAAATTCAGTAGAGAATACAAACGACTTGGAGAATTTATTTCAATAACAATATAGGAAAAGATTAATCTCAATTCCTCAAATCAGAAATCAATAGAACACTTTCGACTACACTGAAACAATGCAGATGATATTGACATCAGTAAATTTGCAAAGCCACACAAGCAGTGTAGGGAAACACTTAGCAAAGCCACACATGTAGTGCAGGATAATCACTTAGCAAAGCCACAAAGGCGAACCTCAATAACACTGTTGTTACATATGCATATGAACACTAGCTAGACCCTCAAGGTACTAGAATCTCCCGACAATAACAGACCATCCTTATATCACCCCCAATACAGACCATCCTTATAACTCCTCAATACACTAACTCATGCCAATATGCAGAGTGCAATGATAGATAATGCAATGATTAAATCGATGCACAACGAGAAATAAATACAGAGCATCGAACAGAATTTTCAAGAAACATGTCAGGCTCAAAACATGGTATTAATGGAAATTTATGAAATTTCATAACAATTATAACTGATTCCGAAGAAGTAATGATAGCAAATTAGAATAACATACGAATCAAATAGAAGAGTTAGGTTCGGATGAAAATCCCTTACCTCAAATCCAAGTGCTGAAGCTAAAAACGCTCTTGACCAAATTCCTCGAGATTAACCTAGGTTGGCAGAGTCATTTATCAGAACACTTATTCATACTACTTACATTAAAATCTAAATATAATTATCTATAGTGTACCCATTTCTCTACCCGGACATGATGAAACTTGGAGCGTTTCTCACACGGCCAACGTACTTCGAAATTGGTCACACTCTCCAGGACTCAGAAATACCCAAAAATGTTCTAATCATTCATTAGATATGATTTATAGCTTAATACAGATAATGGAATAAAAATATAATTTTTGAATATTTTGATTATTTTTGAATTAAAAATAATTTCCTTAAATACACTAAAAACGTATAAATTGTCATAATTTCTTCTAGCTGAAAATAAAGACTCAAAATTTTTATACAAAACTTAATATATATGTATAAAAATTATAGAAATAAAAATCAGGATTTAAAAGGTGCTAAAACTATTTCTTTATTTTTCGTTTTGCCAAATTCCATGCGATACGAAAAATGATAATAAATCAACTCTAAAAATTATCAAACTTTTACTGAGTCTTATTTATACCGTAAGGACATTACTATAATTTTTTCCATAACATTTTCTGGGTTTAAGGGCTCCAAAAGGATTTTACGTATCTGAAATTACAGAAAGTACTAAAAATACATGTGATTTCAGAAAATTATGAAAATTTGCCGTAAATTCTAATATGGCCTAACGTACCATACTGTTAAATTTCATATACTAATTCTCACCATATAGTATTCAATGCTCACGTCATGTCTAACGCTAATTCAAAATACACTCGTGTTTGCACGGATACCACTACGCATCAGTGACCCACTTCTTTTCTTCTTTCTTGTTCTTTTGCACTCACAGACTCTAGTACACTCAAAGCCCCACGAACCCAACATACTCACAGTTGCCACATCTACACCCAGATACAAAACACACACTAATTACACTATATTACTCACCCAAACACACATTCACTGACACTCAAGTATCCATTAAATCACACACTCAATTTCTCACAGCTCATACACACATGCATGTATACATCACTCATACACACACAAACGCATTCCACACTCGCATTCCCTCCATTACCTCCAAAACAAATACCCACATTTCATTCCATAAACTACACAACATATAGATATTCACACACACTAGACTCAGACTCACATACCTGCTACACTTTCTCTTTTCTTCTCACAAACACCACAAACACTACACCGATGGCAGCCTTCTTCCTTCTTCTCATTTCTTCCACACCATATCCAATTATACACATACACAATACAAACACACTCTCACATAACCATTATACCCAGCTGCCTTACACACCCTCACACATGCACAAGCAGACACTCAAATTCTCCACACCCATTTTATCTCCCACACCCACTGCCGTGAGGCAGTGGGTCATCCACCTTTCATGGTTCTTTTTTATCCTCCAAACTTTTCATACACTCCACAAATTTATATATATACACACAGTACGTTACACTCGTGCACACTTGGGCACCCACTTATACACACAACTCTCACAGAGGCTGGACAGTCCTCCCTTTTCTTTTCTTTTCTTTCCAAACTCAACCACATAACTTCTGAACCCACATGAAAAGGCATGGCCATGGCAGCCATGCCCCCTCTCCATCACCCTCACGCACAGCCTAAGTTTGTAACCTACGGTCAAATTTGCCTCATGACAATTATTTGCAAAACCCACACCTTTCCTAAACCCATATACTCGACCTATGCATAGCCTGCCTTACGACAGGTTGTCTTTTGAACCCAGTGCCTCACGACAGGTGGTGTTCTCTGGCCTTCACAAGATCTGTACAAAATACACGCACACAAACACTTACGTTGTGCACTGAACTCATGGCAATCCATTCCACTGCCTCTACTCAATCCCACAAAATAAAAAACAACCCAAAACCACCCAACGTCCAACCCCTTCATAGCCTTCTCACACAGGACAATACCCATTTATATATCTACTGGAATACACACATACATATAAAAACATGAAACATGAGTTTTTAAAGCAAGCTTACCAGAAAGATTCGCCAGAAATAGTCCCTCGATCCATCTCTGGATGCCCTCTCTCTGCCTTTCCTCTCTTTCTCTCGCTCTCTCTCGGTGTGTGACAGTTACAGGGAGCCTTGACGGCTGCCCAAAAGGGTTTGCAGATTATATTAAAAAAAAACCTAGTTTGGTATATAACTGCAAGCCCCTTATCTATCATCAGTCGCACAAATTTTACACCCGAAGCATTTATTACCTCAAAACAGTCCAAAAATAAATACTTACAATTATTTATGCGCTAGGAAAACTTATTTACAATTGTTACATTATCCCGTTTGACCAATCGTCGCTAATAAGCACACCGTTACAAAATTTGACTGTCACTAAAAATATTTCAATGCTAGAATACACGTCGACGTTAAATATATATAAAAATATATCGTCGCTAACAAATATACCGATATTAAAAGGAAATTTTAATTGCCGCTAAAGGCAGTCGATAAAAATTCGGTAACGCTAATCGTCACTAAACACTGCAATCAATATTACATATAACTGTTAACATTAAATTATTAATTATTGTTTCTAAAATAAATTTGTCGCTAAGTGTCATAAACTATAATGCTGAGCTTTCTCTAATCTACAGCGTTTCGTTTAAAAGAATATATGTCACTAAAGTTAACCAAAAAAAATATTGTTCACCAAATCTTCGCTAAAGGTCAAATAAATAACTAATTTGATTTTTTTAACCTAAGACCAGCATAAATTTTTTGGGGTGTTACAATTACACTCTCTGCTTTGATTTCCCAGCTTCAAAAAATGAAGCCAAGTATGAAGCCTTGATAGTCGAAATGCATTTAGCCTGTGCAATGCGCGCATAATCCCTCCAAGCTTAAAGTGATTATACTCTCGTGGTGAAGCAAATATTGGGAGAATATGAGGCTAGAGATTTAAAGATGGCTGATTATCTCCAAAAAGCAAAGAAATCGCACACACATTCACTATATTCAAAATCTCGCAAATCCGCAGAGAAGAAAATAACACTGCTCACGATTGGCCTACCTTGATCCATCCGAGTGTGGCCAAACAGTTCACCTGGAACTTCAACATAAGCCAAGCATCACTACCAATGAAGTAATGAAAACCGAGCACGAGCCATCATGAATCGATCCTATCAAGGCCTACCTTCAACATGGCACGCTACCTACCCACCGGAAGCAAGCCAAGAGTATCATCCTACGCTCAGCCCGGTATGCTGTTGTAGAGGATGTGTTATATAAATGCTCCTTTACACTCACCTATCTGTGTTGCCTTACCCCCTCTGAAGCAGATTACCCATTACGGGAAGTTCATGAAGGCATCTGTGGTCAGCACTTGGGAGGATGCGCGTTGGCACACAAAGTTCTTCGGCGAGGCTATTACTGGCCTACTATGCAACAAGATGCTATGAATTATACAAAAAAATGCGAAGCCTGTCAGCTTTTCTCCTCCATTCCTAGGCGAGCACCAAGCCCTTTGTCAATGTTAAGCAGCCCCATACCCTTTGCGATGTGGGGGATGGACATTATGGGCCCTTTTCCTCCAGTCACTGCTCAATGCAAATTTGTGATTGTAGCTATTGATTACTTCACTAAATGAGTAGAACCGAAGCCCTAGCCATAATCACTGAAAAGAAATGCGAAGACTTCTTCTGGCGAGTCGTCATTTGTCACTTTGGAATTCCACGTATGCTAATCACAGACAACAGAAAACAGTTCGATAATCTACTTTTCAAACCTTTTGCACAAACTTATCCATTGAGCAGCATTTCATCTCTGTAGCGCACCCACAAACCAATGGGCAGACCGAGGTTACAAATCGCACACTTCTATAAGGGATAAAGAAGAAACTTGATGGCGCAAAAGGGCTATGGGTAGACGAGTTGCCTAAAATCCTTTGGGCTTACAATACCACCTTAAGGACTCCTGTGGGTGAGACACCTTTAAGTTTGTCATTTGGCACGATGGCATTAATTCCCGTTGAAATTGGATTACCATCTCTTCATCTAACACTGTATGACCCAATCCAGAATGAAGAGGCCCTTCGTGCAAATCTTGATCGATGAGCGGCGCGAACAAGCAGCGATGCACCTTACAGCTTATCAACATCGAGTATCCAAGTTTTATGATCAACGAGTCTGTCCTCGAATGTTCCTAGTAGGCGACTTAGTCTTGCGCCGCATCGAAGCCTCCGCACCACGAGACGCCATTGGAAAACTAGCGCCGAACTGGGAAGGCCCATATAAAGTTGTAAAGTTGGGAGGCCCAGGAGCTTATCACTTGGAGGATATGGACGACAAAGCAATTCCTCGTACTCTGAATGCCACAAATTTAAGGCGCTACTATGCATGAGCAATATCGGGGGGCCACGCACTCCACACTTGGTCACACATAGATCTTACTCATGCTTAGATCACTTTTGTAAGACTACGGCTTGTCACAGCCTAGTACTCTTTGCATTCTTTACTTAACGCCATATGGCCCCAGATGTACTTATCTTTATTATGAATGAGAAGAGTTTGCAAGCAAGAATGTGCAAAGATAGAGCCTTGATTGCATTAAAAGTTAAAGTTTACATGTCGAAGTTCCAAGGCAGCAAAAGAAATTACAAAAGATACAGAAAAGGCTAAAACTAATAGACTAAGGTAATCCTAGTCTATTCATTCTACTGCTCGGCCACACTCTCTAGCATACCCAGCTCGTGAGTGTGACCCTCAACTGCAGATGGTTATTGCCTAGAGACAGTCCCTAAAGCTAACCCAGAAGCACCCCTTATCACCTCACAGGGTTAATTTTATCGATAATAGTCTACGAGCGATAAATCTGACCAACCTTATCACTCTTACAAGCAAGTATGTTCAGCTAGCTTTAGTGTTTATTCCATGTGAGAGTTCTGTGATTTTTCTCATGGGAAGAGTCGATGGAAGGCGTGACTTTCATTACAGAAAAAGAGTACGATTAAAAGATGGGCTTTGTGTTCAGGCCGAATGTCGAGGTGTCATATTTGACAACGAAGTATTAAGACAACTAAAGAAGACCTAGGCCAACATCTCTATTTGTGGGTTGATCTGCTTCCTATTTCCATAGACAAGCCTTGATCAAACAACTTGGAAAGCCCAGACACCCATTCAGACCTAGCTAAAAGACTAATATCAAGTGTAAGGGGCTATCCATTATGAAAGTGTCCTCACTTTTCCCAAATCTGATTTACCTAAGTCGGGACCTAGCCACAATGACCCACTTCATGTCACAATGCAAGCACTTGATAAGAGAGTTCTCTTAATCTTATAGATAATGGTTATGCCTTGATGTTTGCCCCTACACACTGCCCAAGCCTTTGGCATTGACCCCTCGGAGTTTGCCCCGTATAACCAAGCTGTGAAAGCCTATGACAACACCTCAAGAGAGGTTATTGCCACAGTCAAACTCGCTATGACTGTAGAAAATGCCAGATTCATAGCTGAGTTTCAAGTGTTGGATATACCTGCTACATTCAATCTCCAGTTAGGAGACCATGGATACACTACGTAGGTGCAATCCTTCTACATTACACCAGAAGGTCAAGTTTGTTTTGGATAAAGCCTATCTTTAGAATCATAGGTGACTCACAAATACCTTAGATTGAAAGGTGGAAAATGACAAAGACAGTGTTGAGGTTCCCCATGAATCATTAAATGTGTTACTTAACAGATTTAGGAGTATAACCTAGTTCAGTGTTTGGAGTTCGACAAGGTTTGTCTCATTAAAAAATTTTGCACTTAGCGCCTGACAGAAATATGACAGTGCTTCCTATGCTAAAAAGCCTTCACTATCTCCCTGAAAAAAGTTTGGGCCTAAATTTCCAAGGACTTCCCAGTTTTCAAGAACAAGAAGGATCGGTTTAAGTTATGGTACAAGCCAAACAAGAAGGAGAAGAAAGAAGCTATCAAAAAGATTGTGCAGGCCAAGAAAGACAAAGAGAATGGATAGCTCATGAACTTTGACGCCATGACCAGTCCCTAGCTTGAATGAACACTTTGTCAAAGAAGGATAAGATGGACCTTACTACGGGTTTGCGGAGCCTGTCTATAATGCCAAAATGGGGAAATAGATCAAAGGATGGGAAATCTCTTATGATTGTGAATTGGTTGAGTATAAAGAACTGCCAAGACAGACTGAGCCGAGCATAGAATACACACCCAATTGGATGGAATAGAACCTGAGGGAAAGACAGCATACTTTAGCGATATGTACATCCTGGTGCTTTTCTACTAAGTGGACGACTAGATCATTATTCAGCATGTTGCAACATGCAAAATTGGATGATCGAGTGTTAACCGATGACTGCGGAGATATTACGAATGGACATCCTGCTACCGAGGCTCTTTCCGAACCAGATTACCTTGATGTTTATGTCTCTATAGATAATTTGAATTTTCTCCTTATTATGTTCTCCCTGACTTTATAATTGATAATGTGATGGTAAATTTTGATTACTCTGTGGTTACTATTTAAGTTATGATGAATTAATGAATACGGTTAATGTTGAGTCACAACTAATGAACCCTGACGAGAAAAAATATTTGAAAGAAATGATAAAAAAAATAAAAAAATCGGGAGTCTAGTCAAGTCAAGCCACTGGCAGAGGAAATGATCAAAGTCAACATAGGTACGCCCAAAAATGTAAAAGAAATCAAAATAAAGGATAGCCTAGATGAGAAAGAAAGAGAGGAAATCACTGCAATTTTGAGAGAACTTATAGATGTATTTGTTTGGTTATATATTGGTGCCATCCGTGGGACCCGCCAGCCTAACTGTTTGACCTCAAGAAAATTCAACAGTCCTACACCTCCGGCGGTGTCGCGTAGGAACCACCGACAGAACCAGAGTTGCCACAGGCCTCCAGAATTGAATTATCATCAAAGGAAAAAAGAAAACAAAAACATTGTTCAAAGAGAGTTCATGATTCCGATAGAGGTATTACAGCAAAGTGTCATCGACTGCCATATGGCAGAGCCACCAAACGCACGACGCTCCATCAAAAAGCCAAAAGGAACAGTAATAGCAGCACCGTGCATGTCAGGTATGCTTCCCAACTGTCGCATCACCGCCACAGCATGGTGCCACCATAACCTACCGCTGCCGCGAAAGGGTTGGTTGCCTGTTTCTACTGCCGCCATCTCGAGCGGAGCAACACCAACATCTCAGAGAAAAAAAAATCAACCAATCGCCGCACCATCAGAGTCAAGGTGGCCACAAATGACCATCGTTGTAGCGCACAAGCCAACCACTGCACCGTCGCTCCCATGGGATAAAGCACCAATAGAGCCCTCACCACCATTCACCGTAACCCACTGTACAGCCATTGCCGGGCCATCCATAATCACAGCCCCATCCATCACGGCCATCGCCACCGGTCATAACCTATCGCTGCCATCAAAGGGCTTCTCTTACCACCGCCTCTTCAGTGGTGCGACCACAACTACATAATAGAAAAAAAAGAGAAAAGGAACAGAAAGAGGAATGCCATCGCCGATTGACGGTGCACCGCCGCATCCACTGGCGTTAGGCGGGGCGCTCACCTCCAGCACCACCGTCGCTTCATGGAGGATGCACTACTGTCACTTCATGGAGGATGAACCACCGTCGTGAGGAGTTGGACACAGATCAACGACCACCATCGACATTGGCACAGCCTTGTCGTCCGACAGCACGCCCGGTGATGCTCTCACAAGCGAGCAGCGACAGACTGACTCCACACAGCCAAGGCACACACAGCGACGGGCAAACGCCGACACCGCCGTTGTATCACCGTCATAACTCGCCGATGAACATTGCCGCCAAATTCGCCTCCTTGTTAAGGCCACCATCCATCCATCCAGTCAACGGTGCCGCCTCTTTAGATCTGCTTTGCCACCATCAATGGCGGTGTACTTACGCTACCTTCTTTTATGTCTTCCCCAATGAGATCAACAACTACCAGTACCAGCACTCGTTGCCGCCGCAGCCGGGACCTCTCCCGGCATTGCGTCGTCCGAAGCACTCGCCATGGGGCCGCTGCTCCCTGTGGTGGTCTGATCTGCCTTCATTGTTGCCTTTTGGTCAAACATAAAAATGGCCAGATAAGTCCAATGCCTCTTTTTAAAATTGAGTAACCCCATAAAAAAGCATAGTTATATTTTAGACCCTCAGTGTCTTTTTTATTCAACTTATGCCACACTGTTTTTTAGCATTAAGGTTTTTACCTATCAAAAGAATGCATAATTATACTTTAGACCCATAAGGTCTTACTTATTTAAACATATGCCGCACATTCTTTAAAAACGGCGTATATTTTATTGCATATATGTCGCTAAAAGTTAAGCGACTGCGATCTTAGGCGTTAGCAAGCCCTTCAAAGGCTGCTTCTGGTGCGTTTTCATTAGCTAGACCTATTTATTTTTTGGTCTACCATCATCCAGTTGAGTGAGTCTATTATGTGTGGGTCTTACCAATTATTTTGACTTTTTAAAGCTCAATTGGCGACATGCAGTATAGCACACTCTGTCATTTAACCGACAACACCTTAATAGGGCCGCGGTGACTAGAACACCGCTCTTATTTCTGTGTTAAAAACATAGTTACATTTTTATATGCTTTATTACTTTAGAAGCCGTCTTTTTAGTCACATACTTTTCTTGTTGCAAGGGCTTAAATTGAGCTCACGAGCATCAACAGTGATGTATAAACCGCTTCATAAGCAAGGAACAAGTTCACAGCAACCTGCGACTTGTAGTCATATCTAGGGTTTCTGCTGCCACGTCTTGTCGACTTGGCATTTCTTATTATCTCCTGATGTTCAGTCAAACAGTGACCTCTATCTATGGCGTATTCACATTGCTGCTCATTGAGAAGCTAGTTCAACAATGATGGAAGCACACATGCTGCCACCGTATCTAATGAATCGCCAGCTATGCCTGACGGACTTCATATCCTCTGGCTTTATATGCTCGTTCAATCTATCAAACGGATTATGGTCTTCTATATTGCTCTCACAGGTCTTCTTGCGACCGAACTCTACATATGGGCTTAAAAGCCGTCTTTATATATCCACGCCTTCTCAAAGGCCCGGGGGCTTTATATTTCATGAGATCATCCTTATATAGGCTTAATGCCTTGTGTCTTATCAAATAGGGAGGTTCGCCACAGCGACCATATTATGGGCTCCATGAACCGCTCCTTCTTATTTGGCACTGCGGCAACAAGGACGAGAAACCCCTGAGGGCACAAACGATGAGAGTTTTAAGTTCCGTCAAACCCCCAAGGGAACGTAAAACGAGAACTCTAAAGTTCCATCAAACCCCAAAGGCGCGCACAACAAGGACTCAAAAGTTCTGTTAAACCCCTGAGGGCGCGTACGACAAGAACTCCAAGTTCTGTTAAACCCCCGAGGGCGTGTAAGACGAGAACTCTTAAATTCTGTTGAACCCTTAGGGTAATTGCATGAGCTCCAGCTTCATCCGCCCCCGAGGGCCCGTAAGATGAGAACTCTTAAGTTCCGTCAAACCCCCGAGGGTATTTGCATGAGCTCCACGCTCCATCAGTCCCTCGAGGGACGAACACCCCCGAGGGTGATAGGATAGAGCTCGAGCTTTATCTGAACGGTTTAGCTACAGTTCTAACCCATGAAACGGCAAAGGACTATGGAACTTCATCCCCCCACCATTCTTTGTCAATTCAAAACCCAGCCAAGCGTGAGTGCAAGGCTTCTTTGCCAGCTCTTAGCTGATGATAAGAGTTCGCGACAAAGTAAAATGCAAGCACAATGTGGTCGGCTCGAGCTCAAGAACACACACTTGCACAAAATGAACACCCTCTAAAGGAGAGGTGGCCCTTCCACATTCAAACACTTAGCACATGCAACAACTTGCATGCACAGCTTTGTGTCCTCTCCCGAGAGAGGCTACCATGGGGCACAGCCCCTAAAGGATCTTGAGATCCCATGATTTGTCTTTCTAAAGATGATTCCGAATAGCCTATTCAGGCAACATTCTAAGACTTAGTTCTCGAGAGCTAGGGTTCTAGCGCCCTACTTGGGCAAAGTTCTAAGGCTTAAGCTCCCGCTTAGGTCAGAGCACATGGAAGAGAGAAATATTGTTACCCCTACAAAGTGGATGAGAATCACTTACAAATCTGACGTATGTCTCGAGACACCAGGCATAAACTTCCTCAGCTAAACATTTTAGCTAAGGAAGTGGTGGGCTTATGATATAACTCAAATATAACTTCCAATAATTGGGGAATACCCAGCAATCCCAGTCAAACTGGGAGATCAATGATTTTCTTATTTGGGATTGTGACGTGATCCTCGAGGATCCTAACGCGATTCTAACACATCTGGCCCACGGCCCAGTCCTACTAGGAGTCTTCTTCTACAACTATATAAAAGGGGTCTACCCCTCCAGGTATGGGACGAACTACACAATTCATGCTTTTTCAGAGTTACTATTCTGTAGCTGTGCTCTGACTTAAGCATTGGAGAGTTCTCCACCGAGAACCCCACCCGACGGTCACTTGTTTTGTCTTGTAGGTCATCGGTCTAGGCTCGGGTTCTGCAATGTACGCGGAGCATGTTTTTAGCAGCAACAAGAGTCATTGAATATCCTACCTAATTAGCCAACATCATACCTATTCCCATACCAATTGGCCAAGTCCGGATGTGTGTTAATTACCAATACCTTAACCAAGCTTCCCATAGAGATGATTTTCCTTTGCCCATTATAGATATGATCATAGACAACACTGCAGAGCATGAGTTGTTTTCCTTCGTAGATTGCTACGGGGGATACAATCATATAAAGATAGCTTCTGAGGATCATAAGAAAATAGCTTTCCCTAAGGCACCTTTTGATACACTTGACGCGTTTTGGATTGAACAATGCCGGGGCTATGTATCAATGAGCCTCTACTACCCTTTCCATGATATGATTTACAATGAGGTAAAAGTATACGTAGACGATATGATCATCTTTGAAGATCATTGCACAGTCCTGAGGAAGTACTTTGAAAGGTTAAATCGATATAAAGTGAGACTCAACTTCCAAAGTGAGTGTTCAGAGTTACAGCCAAAAAGTTACTAGGATTTACGATCAGCAAATGGAGTATAGAGGCTGATCCAACTAAGGTCAAAGCCATAGTTGAGATGCCTCCACCTAGAAGTGAGAAAGAAATCTGAAAATTCTTGGGTAGAATCCAGTATTTCAGCTGGTTTATATCCCAGTTGACTTTGATTTGAATGCCTGTGTTCAAGTTATTAAAGAAAGATTCAGCCAATGAGTGGAATCCTTTGTACCAAGAAGCCTTTGACAAAATCAAATGATACCCTCAGCAGCCCTCCAGTCTTACGCCCTCTAATACCCAACAGTCTATTATTGACATACCTAATCGTAACTGATAACGTAGCTGGAGCCATGTTGACCCAAATTTGGAGCATTCAGTAGTCGAGACAACCATTTATTATTTTGGTAAGAAATTGACCCAAAAAGAGATAAATTACTTAGCACTGGAGAAGACATGTGTATCGATAGTTTGGATAACATAGAGATTGCGACATTATGTTTTGGTTTACTCTATTAGATTGTTGGCTAGGGAAACTATGAAGTTCTATTCGAAAAACTAATTCTATCCAACCACACAACAAATTGGCTATTATTGCTCTCAGAGTTCGGTATACCTATGTCACCTAAAAGTCCATCAAAAGAAAGGTCGTGGCTGGCTTGTTCGCAGATTGTCTGACAGAGGATACCAGCAGATGAAAGGCAAAATTCCCAAAGGAAGGAGTTTGTGTCATTGAATTAGAGACGAGGTGGTAGTTATACTTTGACAGAGCAACGAATAATGAAGAATTTAAAGTTGGAAAACTGTTAATATCATTAGACGGAGCTCATTCGCCCATAGCCATCAAGTTGACTTTTGATAGTTTAACAACATCGCCCAATACATTGATTCAACATTGATCATCTACCAGATACATTGGGTGTGATGGATCAGAGATGAACATCTACATGCATAAAATGCCCATTTAGATTAGATTATGGATCAATAAAAGGATGTAGAGTTCAATTACTTGAGCTCACTTAAGAACAGCTTTGCCAGTGCATTAGCCAAGCTCGCCTCGAAGGTGGCTGTACCCAAGGGACAGAAAGTAGAACCATTTGTGAAAAAAAGAGAGAGAGAGATGGGCCAACTCATTGCTTTATGATTGCACCCATAGAGGAAGACGGGATAGCCGAACCATGGCTCACAGATGTCCCAAACCTTATTCGAGACGGTAAATTTCCTAATAGATCTTCCAGGAAAGACCGAGTATATCTGAGAGATGGGAAGCATAATTTATCATGTGTGACTAGCGCTTATACAAGAGACATTATAATAGAGAACAATTATTGTGTCTGACTGAGAGAGAAAGCAATTAGATTATGGAAGCTAAACATTTAGAAGGATGTGGACTGCATAAGAACAACTGCATTTCAGTGAAAAAAAATTCTTGGACATGAATATTACTGGAATTGGATGCAACAAGACTGTATCGAGCAGGTAAAAAGGTGTCATAAATGCCAGGTATATGTCTAGGAATAAATATGGTAGGAAAGATCAGTCCTAAGGCTTCTACTAGTCACGAGTTAATATTGGTAGCTATAAATTATTGTACGAAGTGGGTCGAAGCCCCTTTGTACACTGTGTTCAATGCCAGGAAAGTGGCCCAGTTCATTCAGACTAACATCTTGTCGGTACGGAGTGCCTCGAGAATTTATTTTTGACAACGGGTCGTATTTTGTAGGAGAACTCACGGATTTAGTTGAAGAATATTATGGTATCGTCCGACATTGCTTGTTACCCTACGATTCGCAGACCAATGGAGTTGTAGAAGCTACCAATAAGAATATCAAGAACATGCTGAGTAAAATGATGGATTCCTATTGGAGTTGGTCGGAAAAGCTTCGTAATGCCCTCTGGGGCTATAGGACATCAGTAAGGACATGAACCAAAGCTAGCCCCTATTCGCTAGTTTATGTTATGGAAGCCATCCTCTAAGCAGAATTGGAAGTAAATTCTCTTGGAGTACTATCAGAGAATCAAGTAGCCAAGTAAGAATTGGTAAGACATCGCTTCGAAAAACTAGCAACGGCTAACGAAAAAAGGCTAAAAGCTTTGTTCCACATTCAAGGTTACCAAAAGCAGATTGCCTGAGCATTTTACAATCGAGTGAAAGGGCATGGGATGAAAAAAGGAGATTCAGTATTGAACAAGTATCTCAGACAAATCTGGAAGCCGCGAGGGTAGTTTAAACCCAACTGGTCAAGTCCCTAATTAAACAAGCAAATCATGACTAGACATGGAGCATTGTTAGTCGATTTAGATGGAATAGAATTGTCGTAGTTAGTTAATCTAGACCGACTAAGTAAATACTATGAGTGAATGAAAATTGTAAATAAGCTACGGACAATCGATCCTCCTTAAGAATACTATTCAGCATACATATGCTAATGTAACACATCAGATGGAGGTACGTAAGCAGCTTGTACAGATGTCTCTAGTGCTGTCAAATTTGATAAAAATGTTTTATTCCACTAGCTATGATATCGACTAATATTCTCGAGAAAAATAAAAAGAGCCTGCTATGATGAAAACCCTACAAAGGGCAGCCTAGGCAAAAGTTAGGGCAAAAACAAAAAAAAAATTAAATATGAGAAGAATAAAGGATGAAAACCCTGCGAAGGGCGGCTTAGGCAAAAGTTAGGGCAAAAAAAAAACTCTTAAGTCCTATTAGCAACCTAAGAGTAATCTGCCATCACATTTCTCGATTCTTCCTTGAGGAAGGATGATCATGTTCATCTAGAAATACGATCGGCCTGAACTTCCGAATATCCTTTTTGTAAGTTAGCCTCTGAGATATCGAAATCGCATCCTTTAGAACTTCTCATTAAACTGCTTAGCCTCGATCCATTTTGCCAATCTTCGTGCCCTTCGCACACTTTTGATCAAAATGGCCCGCGACATTAGCATATATGCATTCTTCATGTTCTGGAGAAACTTTTATGGTTAGTGTCTTCTCTTGGTATTTCTTCTTCACCGGCAAGGAATTGCTTTCCAGAGGTTCATCAATACACAGGGACCATATATGATTCCAATTTACATTAAACTTATCTTTAACCATATGGGAACCTATCCAGGACCGCCGAATCCACTTGACCTAAACTTTTTTCATAGCTTGGGGATGATAGAAAATCTGAGGTATACTTTGGGAAGATCTACCATAGTCGGGCAACTCGGGCCCTCAGTCTATTGCTGCACGAGCTTCTTCTTTAGCTCGCTCTTGAAATGTGATTCCACAGACACTCAAAAAATCCTAGTTCAGCTTTGCCCTCAGCCTGTACTCTGAAGACAATAACTTCTCCCAAAGGAGAGGCCAAAGCAACTAATGTAATCTTCAAACAACAGTGGAGCATCGAGTCCATACAATCCACAAATGTCTCATGCCCTATAGAGTGTTTAAAGTAAAGAGAAGAACACCAACACTGAGAAATAGTCTTAACTGAAGGACTAAGGTCTCTCACCGTAGCAGCAAATTTGTTGCAAAAGTTCAGAACAGTTTCTTCATAACCGAATCGCCTAAAAATCCGATAAGCAAAGTAGAATGAGGAAATTAAAAGCGTAGTCCTAGAAGACAGAGACAGTGGTATATAAAAGTCCTCAGAGTATGTCCATGGGGCTGCTACAGTATGAATGGATATCCTTGAATTCCCATCACTAAAAAAGCAAGTCAAATCATTTATACCTGAACGACCCTCAAAGAACAAGCCCAAGCAAGGAACTTCAGTAGGTATAGCTATCAGCTGCTACACGTGATCCAAAAGCCACATGTACAGAAGCAAAGGGTTATCCATGAATGCAGTACTTGGGTCCCTGTAGACTTCAGTAACGGTATTTATGGTTTTAACTACCACTACCGGAATTGGGGTTTGCCCTTTTGAAGACACTTGGGTTAGCAACTCAACAATCTCACTTTAGCAACCCCTGGGCCCATGGTAGGAAGATATTTGACCACCAGACACAGTCCCAGAGCCACCACTCGATCACATGCATATTGCAAACCATGGTTATCCAGATTGGCAGAAAAATATTAAATCACGAGAGAAAGTAGAGTATGCTCACCTCAGATAAAGGACCTACCCGCTCTTTGCTAACTCCCAACAAGCCCATGAGGGACATAATCTAGTCATCTTGAGTGATCAAAATAGCAATGGGTAAATTAATACGGATATCCAGCAAAAGCCAAAAATTCTTTATGAGTAGGACAATGTTCGTCTATGCCAAATTGGGAGACATGATCTTCAGAATACCAGAGTTTGCACAAAGCCCAAAAAAATATCTTCATGGATAACTACCGTCAGCAAACTCATGATCGGCTTCAGGCTGAAACGCCATCCAGATGAATCAGCTTAACCTTATTGAAGGAATCAGCAAAAGCTCTCAAAGATCATGAGATTATCTTTGGAGGCCATTGAGAGTTCTTCTGAGAGAATGAAAGTTGAATGCGCCCTTTTGAAGATGAATCCCAAATATATAAGAAGAGGGCCCCAAGTTGTATAGAGATAGGACTCAAAATTAAAAAAAAATCTTAAAAATTTATCTAATAAACCAGACAATTTTCAACAAACTGGTCAGATTTCCTTTTGTTATGAATATTTGTGAAAGTCAATCTTTCTGATCAACAGTTTGGTTTTACCCAAAAATAATTTTTCTTCCGATCAACCGTCCAGTTTTACCATGAAAGTTGACTTTTCTTCTAATCAATCTTTTGGTTTTATTGAAAATTTTTATTTTGCTTCTGACCAACTTATCGGTTTTAGGCTTTAGTTCAAAAGAATGTCATAATCATCACTGACCAACTGGCCAGTTAGTCAGTGCCTGTGCAGAGTTTGCCTATTTTGAGGTCAAACCCTGCACCTGTTGTAATACCTCGATATATTTTAACAGATTAATTTAAAATTTTTAGCGATTAGCATTACCGAATTTTTTTTATCGACTGTCTTTAGTGACAAGATTTTGAGAAAATCATAAGTTATAATTTAAAGATAGAAATTGTAAGTAATATTGATTGACGTACTTAGTGACAATTAGTGTACATGATAATTAAAAAAATTTAGCGACAATTTTTTTTAGTTAGCATCGATATTTTTGTTTAGCGACTTTGAGCTTTGATTAGTGTAGCAGGGTTATGTAATACCCATTAAAATTTTCTAGTGAGTAATCTATTGTAAATAACTACTTTGGGCCTTTTCGTAATAATAGAAAGTTTCGAATTAGTTTTGAATAACTATAAAAAATTAAGGGGGTTTTGGTAAATTTCCACTTAGGGTTTTTATATTTAAACGTGCACATTCTAGAGCAGCCGACCCCAAAGAGTTCCCTCTTCTTTGTGATTCACGGTAGAGGAGAAGAGAGAAAGTGTGAAGGAAAGTTTTTTTGGCGATCGGGTTGATTTATCCGATAAGTCTCCTACCTTTTCTACTATATTTTATCTAGCGTCTATAGCAGTTGTAGGGGGTGATCATGGGGGGTATGCTTGCCGTGCGAAAGCGTGGGTTTTGGTGTCATACCGTGACATTTTCTAGTGGGTATGTAGTATAACTTGAGTGGCCGTGAGATGGAGTTGCTATGCATTTAGTGTGTGTTTGATGTTGGCTGTGAAGATTTGTAAGTGATGGCCATGGCTGCCGCAAATACAGCCATGGGTATGCCGGAGAGGTGAGATGTGTGTAATGGGAGTGAATGAGTGCATATGTGGATTATATTTGGGTGGGTGCAAATGAATCCATAAAAGGGGTTGTGTTGGCATTGCTTAGAGTGCGAACTGCGTGTGTATTTTAGTGTGTGGGATATGGAGGTGTCTGAAATAGTTTGCATTGTGTTCTTGTGTTACGTGAGTGTTTAATTAGTGTATTTTGGTCCTCTTCAAAATGATCTAGAGGAGAATTACAACTGTTATGGTATGTAGCAACTTGATGGTGCCTGTGAGGGTGTTTGGGGGTGTTGAGCAGAGTACGTGTATGCAATGCTCCTAGGTGTGTGCTTTGCAGTAGTGTGTGTGCTCATCGGAGTGGTTGTGATGCCTACATAACATCTACTGGATGTTGTCCAGTCATGTGTGTAAAGTTGCTAAAGACATCAGTTTTGATGCAAAGTCTAGTATAGGTGATATTTGGGAGAAATTTGTTATTATGGGGGAAAATAATAAACACAGGCCCTGTATAAGTTGGGTAAAGAGAAGAGTTTCACCATGGGGACAACTTTTTCATGGATATAAAACAGATGCAGTTAGAATACTCTACGAAATTAAGGTCCAAAAAGATTTCTCAAGACGTTTAACATGAAAGATTGGCCATCGAGATATTGGGGCATAATTATCCTTTCTCGATTGTTGAGCGCATAAAGGCCTTAGGGAGGTTCATAGTTATTTGAATGCGGAGGTCATATACTTGTATGCTGCAAAAGATGTATGGGTGTACGCTGCGAGTATGTGCCCAAATAGGTTTGGGCTCATGTTTTTGCAGGTATGTGAGTATGTTTGTGTGTGTGCTGTGTTTGTGCATGTGTCTGAGTTGTGTGCACAGAGGGGAGTCTTTTGTTGTGTGCTTGGTGTGTGTGAAAAGAAAAATGCTTGTGTGTGTGTGTGTGTGTTTGTGTGTAAAATGGATGGGAACCAGTGAGTGTGCGTGTGTTTATGTAGTGTGTAACGGGTGTGTATAAGTGTGTAAGTGTGAGTGTGTGTGTGCGCGGGCGCTATGTGCGTGTGTGCATGAGTAGGGGTGAAGAGGGGCTGCCAAACAGCCCCATGAATATGTGTAAATGTGTATTTGCATGAGTGAGAGTTGTGTTTGTATGTGTTAACGGTATGTGTGAGTATAGAGTGTTTAGCGAATGAGTGAATGTGTGGGAGTGAGCTTAGTTCTAGGAAAGAGCTGGGGACATAGGAAAAATAAATAAATAAGGAAGAAGAAGAAGAGACGTGCGGACCGGGTATTGGGTTCGCTTTAAGTATGGCGCAAGCATTCGATAGTATATGGTTATCTTTAGTACATAAAAATTTACAGTATAATACGTTAGGCTATAATATAATCTGTAGCAAAATTTTATAATTTTCTGAAATCGTATGTATTTTCTGTAATTTCATATTTGTAAATTTTTTTTGGAGTCTTTAAGCTCATGAAAATGTTCTGAAAAAAATTGAGTAATGTTTTTTATGGTATAAACAAGTCTCAGTTTAAGTTTGGTGATTTTTAGAGTTGATTTGCTTTTATTTGTGTATCGCATTGACTTTAGCAAAACAAAAAAATTTAAAAGTAGTTTTCTTTTCTTTTAAATTCTAATTTTAATTTCCATAATTTTTATAATTATTCTAAAGCTGTTATAAAAATTGTGGAACTTTATTTTCAGTTAGAAACAATTATGGTTATTTTTGGGCTTTTATTACCTTTGAAAGAAATTATTTTAATGGGATAACTACAACCATATCCTTGACGTTAGGGTGAAACTACAGACATGTCTATTAGTTTGGACAAATTACACTTATGTCCTTTGATCAAATGGAAATACTGAAATACATAACGGTTTCAATTCAATGACCAAAATGCTCATCACTTAGCAATGTAATTCTTTAAATGCCATTCCCCTCTCTCTCTGTGTGCAACAGACTCTGATCAATTCAATTGCCTGTTTTGATATTAGCAAGGCAATGTATAGACTACACAAATATCCAACACCCAGTCTCCATCGTAGCCATAGATTAACACATAAAAATAGTTTTTCTAGATTCAATCTTTTGTTTGCCACCTTCTCTCAGATTTAGACCTAAAATCAAACATATAAAAAATGGCACCCCAATCCCAATCACACTGAACAATTTCTTCTGCACTTCTTCTTCTTGTTGTTGTTTGTTCTTCTGTAGCTGTAGCTATAAATACACATAGTACATACATATACACATAAGGGATTATGATGATGACGTCGTCTATAGTGTGCACGTGGCCGGTGGCGGCATGTATGTCGGTTGCCTGTGACAAGGACCACCACGCTATGCTCACTCCCTCGCTACCAGTTCTCAAATTCTTCGAGGCTGAGGATTCTCTCCAAATGCAAGGCCGCTGCTGGCAGAGGATTTTGGCTTTGGATTTCAGTTTGGCGATTGGGCTCGTTTCATGGATCGAGGAGCCTGCCGGTGGGCCGCAGGCGACGAAGGATTAGTCCCGCCAGCTGATTAGGATTTCAGGAATGAAGGGTGAGGAAGGGGAGGCGACGGGGTAGAGGAGTGAAGGGTCCACGGTGTTCGTGGAGTGGTGGTGGTTGTCGTTCAGATGGGGAAGGAGAGAGAATGCCAGGATGTGTTTGTCTTGCCGAATTTGAGGCAGTTGAGTGGTTGCCATGAAAATTGCAACGGCAAAATGAAGGAGAATTAGGGTTGAAACCCTAATTAGAAATGAGATGGTATACACTTTACATATACAAAATGAGGGTAGTTTTGCCATTTAAAAAAATATGTATTGATGACATAAGTAAATACATATATATTTTCTTAACGGATCAATGACAGAAGGATACATTTGTTACCTTTTGAAACATTATGTTCTTGACTGTAATTTCACCCTAACCTCAGGGATATTACTGTAATTATCCTTATTTTAATTTTGAAAATATTCAAAATTTTAGAAAATTCATATTTTGACTTTGTATAATGTTTTAAGCAGTAATTTTGAGATATTTGTTACGCATTAAATAGCGTACATGATTCTTGGTTAGGTTAGCCGTGTGTCGGACTGCTTTGAGTTGCACGATTTTGGAGTTAGAAGTGAGCGTGGTGGGTAGTTGATATTAGGTTTATAGTATTGTAGTATAGATTGTGTTCTAACATATAGATTTCCAATCTAGGTTCATTTAGAGATTATTGATCCGAGGTTTGGTAGCATTGCTTGGCTTGGATCAAGGTAAGGAATTCTATCCGAACCCTATATCATTACTCTGATTTCAAATGCTTATAATAACAGTTTTACAGACTACATTGAATGTTGATTTTTATGATTTATATGAAAAAATTTCAAATTTCCCGTGAAACCCTAATTTGAGCCTTATAGCGATTGTTTGAAATTCTAGTTCATTCTCATCTGTTTATTGACTCAATCGTCGTAAATTAATTTCAATTGTATTTATTTCTTCTAATTGTTGACATGAGTTAATCCTGGGAGTATAAGGATGGTGCGTATTGTTGGAATTATAAGGATGGTCTGTTAGTTGGGTTAAACTAGTACCTAAATGGACTAGTTAGTGTACATATGCATACGTAAAGTGTATCAAGCACTGCCCAGGTGGCTTTGCTATAATGTACTGCTCATGTTCAATATTTTATCTTTCTCTTTTATTATACATGAAGTATTTTGAATAACTGCTAGTTGAGGGATTGAGTTGATACTCGTCCCTATGTTTATATCGAAATAACTGTGATTTCATTTAAAAGTGCTTCAAAAAGATGATATTTGACTCTATGTGTAAAACTGTACGAATTGTTTTGTTGTTTTTAGCTCTGGATTCTAGATGTACCGTCATGTCGAAGCGACTAATTATTGTTACCGTTGGCTTCAGCTCTTAGACATAACCTTTTCATATCCCTAGACGACCAATCGTTGTTACTGTTGGCTCTAGCTTCTAAAAATATGTTCTTAAGATTAAGCAATGAATCGTCGTTACTGTTGGTTACGGCTCTTAGTCATATGTTTTCTGTGCATCTAGACGACCAATTGACACTACTGTTCGCTCTGGCTTTGAGACGTGCTTTCATCTTTAGGCTACCAATCGTTGTTACTGTTGGCTTTGGCTCTTAAACATGATTTTCCAGTATCCTTAGACAATCAATCGTTGTTATTGTTGGCTCCAGTTTTTAAGGATATGCCCCTTGTCTAGCGACCAATCGTTGTTACTATTGGCTCCGACTCAAGACAAGGTTCAAAATCACTTCTTTTTATAACATTGTTCAACGACCAATCATTATTGTTGTTGGATCAAACTTCGAACAATATTTCTGCATCTTGATGAACTACATTGGTTTGATTCCTCCCCGAAGGATGTGTAGGAAGCCTTGTAGTGGACCTCATATCTGTGTCATGGTCCCGTGTCTATTCAGAGTCTTTGTGGTCTTTTTCATATCTCACTACAAGAATAATGTTGTTTTTCGGTGATGTTCGTTCTCAAACAAGCTCCCTCACCAAGGGGCTTTGTAGAAACTCTATTTTTGTATTTATTTTAATTAAAATAAATACTAGGCTTCAATATCAGTCAGAGTACATTATTCTTGTCAGGATTAGAATGGAAAAGAATAACAGATTTTTCGGGGTCAGCAATTTGCTTAAACGCCGGACATATAGTAAACGTGGCTTCGTAATAAATTCATTATATGAGGACTAAGTTTTAAGCTTGAGGCCTCATATTATACCTCTACATCTTGATATCTAGGGTAAACACATCCTTTATGTGCGGATCAGAGAAAGAGACAGAGAAATTGGGATAACAATTAAAATACATGGGACCATTGCAGAGACTAGTTTCAACCCTAAGAAGAGAATCATCAAAACTAAGATGGCGATCATCACGAAGAGCGGCCCAAACATGAGTATCTAAACCTTCTTTTGTTAAAGAAGTAATTCCAATTTGTACAACGCCAATATGAACATAACGAAATTTTTGTCTATGTTTTTCTAATGCAGATTTAAAAAATAGTTGAAAAGATTGATTATCTTTTGAAAATCCATTGTCCGTTCAACAGACTTAATGGAATAAGTTTGCTTTAATTCAAATTGCTTGACATATAAAGAGGAAAGATTAACCTTCAGTATAGACCAATTGTTTAAACCTTTTTCTATATTTTCAATATTCAATTCATGAATATTTCTATTGGAGCTAGTATGGCTATTTGACACATTAGTGGAAAGAGATCTAATTAATCTAGCCATAAAGATAATTTAAAATGCTCTCAGGCAGAATACCGAGAACTATCTTAAAGGCGACTTAGATGTCGATCCACACTTCAGATTGGAAAACAGACAGATAATTATATCTCAAAACCACTTAATACGGCTCTGATACCACGAAGAGACCCAGGTGAAATAAACATAAATTTGTAACCAAAGGAAATAGCAGATTCAAACAACTGAAATCTTATTTATCATACATAAGAACAATACAACTAAAAAAGTCACACTTACAGTTTAGGAGTACAGTATCCTTGATTATCGAAGCAAACTTGAAACCAAAGCACACTATGTACACTCTAGCTAGAACTCTCGAAAGTATTACAAGAGATATGAAAATTTGTGATGTCCTCTATCTTAGGAGAAGGGAACCTTATATAGGCGAACAAACAGGCAGAGTTCGGGTAACTTTGGTTACTTTATCTTTTGTAAAGTTACTATGGTTTGTAAATGATGATGACATTGGCCGCGTGTCCTGGATGGTTTGGAGTCGTTCAGACCTTTGGTGTCACCTTTTGCTTTTAGGAAAACATTATTGTCCTGGTGCATGTATTATGCACATCACATCTTCTTTTGCTTTTTCTAAAAGCAAAGGCTTTTAGAAAAGCAGCTGCTTTGCTTTTAGAAAAGCAGTTGCTTTGCTTTTAAGTCAGCTTTTGCTTTTATAAAGCATTTGTCGTATAGCTTGTATTATGCTTTTCAATAATTTCTCTTGTTTAGAAAGGAGGATAACATTCAATCTGTGTTAATTTTAGGTCCTTTGAGGTTGATACATGCTGATGGATGCTCTTAGTAGACGTATTGTCTACCATGAAATCTTCTGATTCTTTATCAGAACTAGACTGCAAATTGGATGCTTTTGACACATTTTCTGAATTATCCGAATCACAATCTTCTTCATCCATTTTAAGCGTTTCAAAGGTGGTAGCTTGAAGTAATTCCTTCTTTGTTAGAAATTGCTTTTCTTTAGTCAGTCTAAGGAAAACTTTATTTTTCCTTCTAGTAAAATCTGCCTCGCAATTGAGAGTGTGGGTCTTTGTATTAGGATATGATTTCCATTTTGTAGCAATTGCCTTTAGGGTAGGAAATATTTCTATCACAATGTAACACCCCGACATTTTTTAACAAATTAATTAAAACAGCAAATACATTTTTAGCGTCGATATTTTATTAGAAATTTTAGCGATGAAATTTTTAGTTAGCACCGATATTTTAAGTAGTGACCGTCGGCGACAAATTTTATTTAGGAACCATAAGTTATAATTTATGTATAGCGATAATAAGTAATATTAATTGAGGTCTTTAATGACGAATTTTCGTATAGTTAGCGTTAAAATTTTTGGTAACCTTTAGTGACGAAAATTTTGCTTAGCATCGATATTTTCGTTTAACAACTTTTAGTGACGATGAGTGTAGCAGGGTTATCTAACAAACCCATTAAAATTTTTCTAGTACATAAACTCTAGCAAATAATTAATTTTGGACCTATTTATAATAATAGAAAGTAACAAATAAAATTTAGAATACCTAACAAAAGTCTAGGGGGGTTTTAGTAATGTACCAACCTAGGGTTTTTATATATATGAACCTACTTACTAGGGCAGCCGTCAACACCCATTCTTCCTTCTCTTTTGATATGCTTTGAGAGAGAACCAGAGATACAGAGAGGTTCAGGGAAAGAGAAAGACAAGAGATCAAAGAGATTTCTTTTTCGGCGATGGGGTTGGTTTTATCGATAAATCTCTTAGCTTTTTCTCGATCTTATTCATTGTTAGGAGAGTAAAAAAGGGTGGGAAATCTCTTGGGTCAGTGTGTGTTTGTGTGATATTATTAGAGTAAAATGTCGTGAGTGAAACAGGGGTTAATGGTTGCTCACTTTATACAACGAGTGTTATAAAAACGCAGCATACATGTTCGGAAGAGATGTGAATCTACAAATGGGGTTTGCTATTTGCCATTGTTTGAGAGAGATGGACGCACAGACTTTGTAACCTGGCCACTGCCAGTGCCAAAATCCCAAGCAAGGTCATGGTTGGGTGTCTTAGATGTAATGAAGTCTTAGGGTAGCTTGGCCGAGACTCTGAGTAGTGCTTTGCCTCTGTAAGGACAAATCAGCCATCTCTCTTCATGAGGGGTATGGGCTGCATTGGGAAGGTCACGCCCATGGAGGCTGTGACCGTATGCTACTCATGAGCAAGGGTGTGTAAGGGCTGAGAGAAGAATGAAAGTGAGAGAAAAATGGGCATTACATGAACTGTGGGAGTGCAGCGTGAAGTGTGCTTGTCCTTGGGTCTAAGTAGATGAATGAATTGGGGAAAAAAACCCACTGTCGTGGAAGGCAGTAGCTGTGTAAACGGGTTGTGTTGGTCTGAGTGTGTATGTATATAGTGTATGTAGTGTATATATGTGCATGTGATCAGTCCATGTGGGTATGGTGTAAAGGTGTGTGTGTTTTTAGAGTGTGCCAAAAGTTTGAGGGGGAGCAGGTCATTAAATTCACTGGCTTTAGTTTAAGTAGGAATAAGAGTAGAAGGAGAACTGAGAATGAGGTAAATGTGATGGAAAAAAGGTACTTAAGAAGGGTATTTATCTATGTGGGTGATGCCAAGGAAAGTGGGTTCGCAATCGACGTGGAGGTGCTACAAGGAATGTAGTCCGACTCAGATGTCAAGTATGTTGATGTGAGACACAGCAAGGGCGGAGCAAGGGCAGAGACCAAGGGCTTCCCAAACAGAGCCTGAGGGTGGTAGTGCTGCGAGGGCTATGGCACAGGATGAATATACGACGACAGTCACAGTCCGACGCTTAAGTCCAGAGTTAGGGTCCTGTATGTTTCTCTCTCTAGGATTCTAGAGTGAGAAAGTGTTCTGAAAACGTCCAACCGTCCAAATGAATTCTCAAGTCCTCTATTTATAGAGGTTGAGATGATGATGTCATCACGTGACACGTGGCACTCCCCGGGAGTGACACGTCACCGAAGGGTCCACAGCTACCGGTGCTCCACGGACTGTTGAATCACATATTCACCTGGCCTGCCCTACACAGCGTTGCTCTGTCTGTCTGGAAGGACTGGCTCCCACAGCGTCGGTGTGGCCAGAGAACCCCCTTGATCTAGCCTCCAATCCAAGCCCTTTTAGAGTCCCACAGGCCTGGCAGTGGTGGGGAAGACCCGATGCCCAACTGCCAGGTGGACTAGGCGCGATGCCCTCTGAAGACCTGCTCCCGTCTCGAAGTGACCCGGGGGTCATAGTCCATAGGGGTGCCGATGCAAGCCCCCAGTGCCGGAGCACGTATGTAACGACCCGGTCCACGGCCCCACCACAGGGCATTGCCTCCCTCAAAAGGGCTAGCCAAGTAGGTACTTATGAGTTCCTTGGCAAGGTCTTATAAGGGTCATCTTATACTACTCCACATCCGATGTGGGATATTACAACGTAGGCCAGTCACGAAGACAACCTGATGGACATAGTGTCCCGGAGGAGTCGCCTATCCCGCGGATGAGTCCTTGTGCCGGAGCACTCGGAGGGCGTCAAGGTAGCATCCCGGAGGAGCCGTCTACCTGGCGGGCCAAGTAGCATCCCGGAGGAGCCGTCTACCTGGCGGAAGGGGAGTTGAAGAGCTCCCTAATGGAGATAGTGTCCCGGAGGAGTCGCCTATTTCGTAGGCCGAGGTAGCATCCTTGGGGAGCCGTCTACCTGGCCGGCCGAGGTAGAATCCCGGAGGAGCCTCTGCCTAGAGGAAGGGGAGTTGAAGAGCTCCCTGACGGAGATAGTGTCCCGGAGGAGTCGCCTATTCTGTAGGTCAAGGTAGCATCCCAAAGGAACCGTCTACCTGGCCAGCCGAGGTAGCATCCAGGAGGAGCCGTCTACCTGGCGGAAGGGGAGTTGAAGAGCTCCCTGGCAAAGATAATGTCCCGGAGGAGTCGCCTATCCCCGCGGTGAGTCCTTATGTCGGAGCACTAGGAGGAGTCAAGGTAGCATCCCGGAGGAGCCATCTACCCGACTGGCCAAGGTAGCATCCCGGAGCTGGAGGAGCCGTCTACCTGGAAGAAAGGGAGTTGAAGAGCTCCCTGGCGAAGATAGTGTCCAGGAGGAGTCGCCTATCCCATCGGTGAGTCCTTGTGCCGGAGCACTCGGAGCAAGTCAAGGTAACATCCCAATAAGCCGTCTACTCGACTAGCCAAGATAGCATCCCAAATTTGCCGTCTACCTGGCGGAAGGGGAATTGTAGAGCTCCCTGGCAGAGATAGTGTCCCGGAGGAGTCGCCTATCCCCACATGATGTTGCACACTTTGGAGAGTGGATCGAAGCATGTTCCACAACCAAGGCAAGGTGCGCATGGTGTGGTGAAAGGATGGACCGATGCAAGGAGCATGGTAGTGTGACAGAGAGCCAGGGGCCGCGAGTGTGTCAGTGGCGTGGCGCATGTGCGCGGCGGAGTAAGTATGGTGCCCGGGGCACAGTGTGACGTCCGGCGACGGGGATCATGGAGTGACGTCCGGGCGACGGGGGTCGTAGAGTGAGTTCCAGGCGACGGGGGTCCTGGAATGATGTTCGGGCGACGGGGGTCTCGGAGTGACGTCCGGGCCCTTGAAGAGTAGTAAAGATGCTAAGTATGGAAGCCAAAGGCCAACCCTTTGGGGGAAGGCCAAGGCTAACCATTGGGGGAGGCCAAGGCCAACCCCAGAGGAATGCCGAGGCCGACCCCAAGGGGGCCGAGGCCGACCCCAAGGCCAAGGCCGAGGCCCCCCAAGGGGGTCCAAGGCCGAGACCTACCCCAAGGGGGGGCCAAGGCCGACCCCAAGGGGGGCAAGGCCGACTTCCTTTGGTAGACACCAAGGTGTGCTGACGGGCGAAGGATGAAGTGCGACGGTCGGAGCATGATGAGCAGTCGCACAAGGATGAGTTCTTGGTGACGAGGTCCCGTAGAAAGAGTGAGAAGTGCACGTGACTTGAGCGTGGATGTATTGACCGGTTGGAGGCGTTGAATATTGTGCTTGTGCAGACGTGTCATGCAAAATAGGACTCCAAGTGGGCCTTTGGGTACGACCAGAATAGGTTGAAGGGGAAGAAGAAGATGGGTAGGCTGCCAATGGGTTTGTGCAGTGGAGTGGTACACTATGCTTATACAGTTGTACCACGTGACTGTTGGATATCGTACGATTGTCAAAAAAAATGAAAAATTGCAGAGATGTTCTTCGAGAAAAATTATATTTACTGTTAAAATTTCGTATTTTTCTGATACTGTATGTATTTATCATAATTTCTATAATTTCTGAATTATAAAAATCTTTTGGGGCCGGTAAACCCTAAAAATATTTTGAAAAAAATTATAGTAATGTTGATATAGTATAAGAAGGACTCAGAAAAAGTTTGATAATTTTTGGAGTTGATTTATTATCATTTTTCGTATCGCGTGGTTTTAGCAAAACGAAATATATAAAAATAGTTTTAGCGCCTTTTAAATCCTGATTTTTATTTCTAAATTTTTTATTCATATATTAAGGCTTGTATAAAATTATGAGTCCTTATTTCCAGTTAGAAGAAATTATGATAATTTATGGGTTTTAGTGTATTAAAGGAAATTATTTTTAATTTGAAAATAATAAAAAATATTCAAAAATAATAATTTTATCCCATATGCTCTATTAAGCTATAAATAATGCTTAATGAATGATAAGAATATTTTTGAGATACTTCAGAGGTTCGTGGAGTGTGACGAGTTTCGGGTTAGGCTGGCCATATGTGGGACCCGCTTTGAATTCGTCGTTTCGGGTAGAGAAATGAGTACGCTGTGGGTAGTTATGTTAGGTTTATAATATGCTAGCGTAGATAGTGTTCTGATAAATAATTTGCCCAGCCTAGGCTAAAACAAAGGATTTTGGATTGAGGCCGTTGAGCAATGCATAGCTTGGACTGAGGTAAGAGATTTTCATCCGAACCAAACTCCTCAAATTTGATTTCATATTTTCTTCAGATTTGTTTGGACTCTGTTATCTTGATACAAGTCGCATTATTTGCCTTATAAACCTTTCATTGAGCCTGAAAATTGTGTATTGAAACTCTTATCAATGCTCATTAATTATTGTCCATAGAGCATTGAATAACATGTCGCATTGTCGAATTATTGTCCTTCTGTATATTGACATGAGATTATGAATTAGTGTGTTTTGACGGGAGTTCATGTATATTGGAGGATATTGGTATGGGCTAGTACCTTGACGGACTGGCCGGTGTGTTGGTGTGGGCTAGTGCCTTATGGACAAGCCGGTGTATTGGTATGGGCTACTGCCTTGATGGACTAGCCGGTGGAAAGTGTTAATGAGCATCGCGTTTGTGACTTTGCTAAGTGATTATCGTGCACTGTCTGTGTGGCTTTGCAATTGCTCATGTTATTGTATTCATGATTGTTTGTATCATATCTGAAAATCGTATTGATATCTGATCTAGCTAGTTATTATTCCTTTTCTAAAAATCTTGATGAATTGCATCTGTAATTGTTTCGTAATTTTTGTTTTGTTTTGTTTGAGTGACCTTACTGAGCTTTCAAAAGCTCACTCCCCTTTGACTTCCTTTTCGCAGGTGATAAGCAACGTTAAGTTGCCCGAATAAGGATTAGAGCCGAGCGAGCCGAATAATTTGACTTGAAGTTTAGTATTGATCATTAGGACCCCTGCGTGGGTAAAACGTTATTGTTTAAATTTTCTTAGACTTAGATTTGGTATTTTAATTATGACAGTTGATTGAGAGTATAGTTTGATTGACGGATAGTTGCTCAGACAGCTTGTTGCATTATTTATTGAGGTTGAGGACACTATTGTCTTAGTTTTATCGATCGATTGAGTGTCTAACGTACCGAAAAATTCTGGAATGTTACACACAACCTCAATATTACAGTGGCTGTAATTAAATTTTGGCCACCATTTGGAACCAAATTGTCAACCAATCATGGAGGGTATTCAATAGAGGAATTAACATTCTTCTGTATGGCGTATTGCCAACATAAAATCCAAGGGATATTGAAATCCGCCATAAAATGTAGCTTCAGTAATCCCTTGACCATAGGTGCATATAATTCATATGCTTCTGTAACTTGACTTAAGGGCCATTCCTCGATATCTGGTCCGTAATTGAACCACCAACTCTCAATCCAATTTGGAAAAATTCCATCAAAATTTGGGGAAAAGAAAATGAACCAAGAATGCTTGTGCCTTGGATTCTGAAATAAAAGGAGATGATCCCAAGCATCAACATAGTCGAAATAATTGAAGTAGCGAGGAGAGACATGAGCCGGGAGGTCTCTAACTCTTGTGGGGTCAATTCCCCATTGCCTTTTGGAAATAAATCTCAGGATCTCCATTTTTTGAGAATTGGAAAGGAGGATTAACATTCCTTGAATTTTTAGGAGATTCTTTCTCATAATTATGAGTAAAAATTGCCGACTTTGTAACGCAAATAATTTCTTCATAATAATCTCTGGATTTTCCAGAGGCCTTTTGAGGGAATGCCCAGCCTTTGCTAAGGTAAAAATCTGCCACCTCTATTGGTGAAAGATCTTGTTCTTCATTTTCAGTAATGAAGATATCCGGACAATTGGCATGCGTATTGTAGCCAGAATTTTCAAACATTTCTTCTCTATTTGAGTGTGAGGAAGAGGATCCTATTGATTGCCTTAAATTGTAGCGAGTATTTTCGCAAGTTCTGAGACCTATGCTAGACCTTTGAAGAGTTGTCCTTGGAGGGGTCATTGTCCCTATAGAAATTCTCTAGTCAAAAAAGTTAGGGAGAGAATTATTTCTCCTTTGATAAATTCTATTTGAAAATCAAAAGACGATAGTAAAGCTTGCCATCTAGCAAAAATCTGTTTTGAGGCAATATTTTTTACATCTTTTTCTAAAACGTCTTTAGCAGCTTTAAAATCTATTCTTAAGAGAAATTCTTGATTTAAAAGATCTCCTTCAAATTTAAGGATGTAATTAACGATAGAAAGAATTTCCTTCTTGATTGTAAAATAATTTTTTTGTGCAGGATTCCAAACACCAGAGGTGAAACGCACTAATTGCTCTTTGTCGTTATTCTTCTGCTTTAGAATACCACTGTAACCAAAATCTGAAGCATCAGTTTCTATGATCTTATAAGCTTCAGGTAAAGGCAGGCATAAGCAAGGCAATGATTTAGATTTGAGTTTGATCATGCGAATAGCCTGAGTGTGGTCAATAGTCCAAGGAAGAGGGTTCTTACGAAGAGGTTGATACAAAATTTTTGTATCTTTATACAGATCTTGGTAGAAGTCAACAATGTAGTTAAAACTTCCTAAGAACCTTTGCAATTGAGTTTTTCCCTTATTTCATCAGGAAATTTGGAAGCAAACTCAATAGATATGTTAATAGGAATAATAGATCATTTTTCAATATTATGACCAAGGAATCTGATTTTTGTTTGAAAAAGACATATTTTCTTAGCAGAAACAACAAGACCATTGTGTTTCACAGTTTTGAGGAAAATATTTAAATGTTTCCAATGTTGGTCAACAGATTGAGAATAAATAAGAACATCATCAATATAGACAGTTAAGAAATCCATATAAAGATTAAAGATATCATTCATAATATTTTGAAATTCAGAATGAGCATTTTTCAAACAAAAGGGCATTACATTCCATTCAAAATGCCCAAAAGGAATAGTAAAAGCTGTCTTGTAACGATCTTTTTCATTAATCCGAATTTGCCAAAATCCAGATTTCATATCGAATTTTGAGAATATAACAGCTTTGCACAGCCTATTTAAAAGATCCTTTTTATTGGGGATCGGGTAACGAATCCATCTCAAGCCCTTTATTCAAAGGTTTGTAATTAATAACAAGACGAGGAATTCCACGTTCCTTTTCAGCTTGTTTATTAACATAGA
>JAVXUP010001019.1:160000-298031 GCA_033070095.1 Escallonia herrerae
TGAATGGATTAAGTATCAATGTGATCACTTCTGAAGAATCAATAATCCTTGACCTTCTTGATAAAATTAATGATCCTAAAAGAAGAAGCAAGTTATATTCAAGTATCTTCATGGTGCTCAAGAAACCTTTGCACCTAGCACATCAAAATATTTACCTACCATAGGTAATACTTTTAATTTCTCTACTGTTATGGACAGATTACATATTGTAGAACAAAAATTCCCTACCATTCAGGATCTCCAGAGTGAGATTCTAACCCTAAAAAAAGATATGAAGACTTTAGCCAGTAGAATTTCTCTTCTTGAACTTCGCAATACTGAAGATGTGCTTAGTGAACAAGAAGAAAATTATCTAAAGATAGATACTGATGTTCTTACGATAAACCCAAATATCGAGGCCAATATTGAGCCTAAATGTCCAAATCAAATTGAGAATCAAGAGATTCTCAATCTCGACAAAGTCATTTTTAAAAAATGGTATGTCAGCATCAAAGTTGTTATCAATAAGGATTTCATCTTTGAAGGTATAGCCCTTGTTGATTCTGGAGCTGACCTAAATTGTATCAGAGAAGGTCTTGTTCCAATGAAATATTGTGAGACCACCAAGCAAGCCCTCACCGTTGTCGATTCCAGTAGAATGAAGATTAATTATAAAATCTTTGATTCTTGGGTTTGTAATGATGGTGTTTGTTTAAAAACTCACTTCATCATTGTTCATGGCCTCAGCCATTCTATAATTTTAGGGACATCTTTTCTCTCTCTTCTTAATCTCATGACCATTAATGATAATGACATACATTCTAATGTCTTGGATCAAGACATCTGCTTCAAGTTCATCAATCCTCCTCAGGAACAAGTTATCCATTCTTTTAACAAAGAGCTTATTTTCAGGCAAAACCAAATCTGCTTTCTTCAAGAAGATTTGAAATTTCAAAAGGTAAATCGCTACCTTTGTCAGGAAAAAGATAAAATAAAATCTTTTCAAAGTAGGGTTGAAATTGAAATTTGTGCTGAAGTTCCAAATGAATTTTGGCATCATAAGCAACATATCATTGAGTTACCTTACAAACCTAATTTCAATGAAAAGTGTATCCCTACCAAGGCTCACCCTATTCAAATGAGCCAAGAACTTCTTACACATAGTAAGAAGGAAATTCAGGACCTCTTTGATGAAAAGCTTATTCGCAAAAGTTACTCTCCATGGAGCTGCCCTGCCTTCCATGTTAACAAACAGCCAGAAAAGGAACGTGGAGTTCCTTGTCTTGTTATCAATTACAAGCCTTTGAATAAGGCCTTAAGATGGATTCGCTATCCGATCCCCAAAAAAAAGGATCTTTTAGACAAATTATGCAAAGCTATTATCTTTTCAAATTTTGATATGAAGTCTGGTTTTTGGCAAATCCAGATTAACGAGAAGGATAGGTACAAAATTGTTTTCACTGTACCTTTTGGACATTACGAGTGGAATAGTATGCCTTTCGAGTTGAAAAATGCTCCCTCGGAATTTCAAAACATTATGAATGACATATTCAAACCTTATATGGATTTTTCAACTGTTTACATAGATGATGTTCTGATATTTTCCCAGTCTATTGATCAACATTGGAAACATCTGAACACTTTTCTTAATGTTGTTAAGCATAATGGCTTAGCTGTTTTTGCAAAGAAAATCTGCTTATTTTAAACAAAAATCAGATTTTTGGGTCACAATATTGAGAAGGGAACAATTATTCCCATTGATAGAGCCATAGAATTTGCCTCTAAATTCCCTGATCAAATCAAAGAGAAGACTTAATTACAAAGGTTTCTTGGAAGTCTTAATTACATTGTAGACTTCTATCAAGATATGTACAAGGATACTAAGATATTATATCAAAGATTTAGGAAAAATCATGTACCTTAGTCTATTGACCACACTCAAGCTGTTAAGAGAAAAACTTAAGGCTAAGTCCTTGCCGTGCTTATGTCTCCTGTTACCTGAAGCATACAAAATAGTTGAGACTGATGCTTCTAATTATGGTTATGGGGATTTTCTGAAGCAAAAAATTGATAAAAAAGAACTTTTAGTTCGCTTCACTTTTGCTGTTTTGAATCCTCCGCAGAGAAATTAGTCTACAATCAAGAAAGAAATTTTTTCTATTGTCAATAGCATCCTTAAATTTGAAGGAGATCTGTTAAACCAAGAGTTTCTTTTAAGGATTGATTGCAAAGCTGCTAAAGACGTTTTGGAGAAAGATGTCAAGAACATTGATTCAAAACAAATTTTTGCTAGATGGCAAGCTTTACTTTCATATTTTGATTTTCAGATAGAATTTATCAAAGGAGAAAATAATTCTCTCCCTGACTTTTTGACTAGAGAATTTTTGCAGGGATAATGACTCCTCCAAAGACTACTCTTCAAAGGTCTGGCAAGGGTTTTAAGACATGCGGTAATACTAGCTACAATTTGAGGTAGTCAATTGGATCATCCTCCTCGCACTCAAAAAAAGAGGATATGTTTGAAAATTTAGCCTATAATACTCATGCCAAGTGTCCAGTTATATTCAACATTGAAGATGAAGAGCAAGATCTCTCACCAATTGAGGTGGCCAATTGTTATCTCAACAAGGGATGGGCTTTTCCTCAGGGCTTTTCCTCAAAAGGCCTCTGGTAAGTCCAGAGATTACTATGAAGAAATTCTTTGCATTACAAAATCAGTAATTTTTACTCATAATTATGAGAAAGACTCTCCTGAATATCTAAGACTTGAATGGGGGTGCCGTTAGGCTCCACCTCTTTCTTAAGAGAATGGTTAACTTGTTCCTAAGGAGGATTAATGAACTTGAAGCAGATGTGAACTTCTAAAATGAGTGAGAGTAGGACATCTAAGATTGATGAGGAGTTCTCTTTCTCTTTCAAGAATAGTATTGGCATTGCCAACAAAATGTCTGGTGAGAGCAGTTACTAGGGCAATGACTGCATTAGAAAAGTTTTGCCCATTAACTTGAATGGGGGTGACGTTAGGCTCCACCTTGATGGAGTTTAGAATATTATTCTAATCAGTAGGTGTAAGATAATAATCCCTCAACCACGAAGTTAACCAATAAAGCCAAGGATAAGATATCTGGCTATGGATGCTTCATTCTCTCCGGTGTTATGATTGCGAGCACTACTTGCCGCTATAAGCATATGTTGAAGGAATGTAATAATCTGGTAAACTGTCATTCTATCGAGATTCCATTCATAAATAGAGGATCCATTATAGGAAGAGGGGGTAGAAAAATTCTTTTCTTCCAACTGCATGTCAACAGGAGTAGGCCTAGGATAATAATTTCTTAAGGAGGCTTGGGATTAGAAGATCCTATTATTGTAAGAAACTATTGTTCTAGGTCATTAGGATCTACTTCAGAATCGGTTCCTATGTCTCCTATGGTGTTGATATTCTTGGGAGAAGATTGAGGAGTTTCTATTTTAGGATAATTTTCCTTGGGAGTCCTGATTTTTCCTTATTTGGACATTAGCTCCATGAGGAACTGATTACTTGGTTCGTTGGAACCTAACTTGAACTTACTATCTAATTCGATAGATGGCTTAACTAAAGGTTGCTCTATATTTATGTTAACATAAGAGCTGATTGAAGCTGGATGAAGTATTGAAGACATTCTCATTAATGCCTTTTGGAGGTTGCATCTTGCTATAAAAATTAGAAACTATATCTTTGACACTATAAATAATGTCCTCAATCCTGGTGGTTTGCTCTCCAATAGTATTTAAAATAATATTGGTATAATTTGATTGCTCAGCAATTGACTGGATTTCACTAGCAGTGACAGGGTTGAGATGATTGGAGGTGCTAGTATCAACAATATGCTTCAAAGGAGCAGCTAAGAAGCTGGAGTTCATATCTATTTTCATGGCAAATTTGTTAAAAGGAGGGTGAACACTTTGTTACTTAACTTGAGTGGGCCATATAATCCACTCACGAGTAACCTTTTGGAAGGTGTTGACTTGTTTTTGAAAATTGATATATTCAGGTATCTCAATATTTTTGTCCAAACAATAAGAATAAAACTAACCAAAGAAAGAAAAGTAGGTTTTATGGGCTCTCAGAGTCTGAAAAAATAATTCTCTATATTGAGCCTTTTGCTTTTTAGAGAAGTGGGGACGATACCAAGCACAATTCATGGCATTATAAGGAGCATGAAATTTTTTATTGATCTTATCATGATCAATTTGAAAGTCATCAATGACAAGAATATTATAATCAAAATCATGAACTGAAGGATCATAATTGTTTTGATTTTGACCAGAGGTAGAAGGAGTTTCTACTGTATACATAGTTTCAGGCACGGAGGAATTATTGTTCTGTATACCCTGAAAGATGATCTTGGGTTCTTTGTGAAAAGATCCTGCTTTAGAATGAGGAATAAAGTGATATTCACTTGATTGACAGGATTGGAATCTATTACTAGGAATAGATGAGCAAGAATATCTTGCTTTTGACTAGTATTACTAGAATGAAGGATTTTGTAAATCTGGGAAGATATTTCTGGTTGACAAAAACGGATCTTAACATCTCATTCCAGAGTCTCAACAATATGGTCAATTTGGGTATTCTGAGGATTGATTTGTCGGTGAGTAGCTTTATTTTCTATGACCCAATCCTCGGGAGGAGTAAGTTCTTTGAACTTAATTCGACGAGGTAACTTGACATTTGTCTTGTCATGATTGGATTGAAAAAGAATAACAGATTTTTTGGGGTCAGCAATTTGCTTAAATGCCGGACATATGGTAGACATGGCTTTATAATAGATGCGGTATATGAGGACCAAATTTTGAGCTTGAGGTCTCATATTATATCTTTGAGTCGTAACATCCAAAGTAAGAACATCCATAATATGCGGATCAGATAAAGAGACAGGGAACTTGGGATGGCAATTAAAATACATGGGACCATTGCAAAGACTAGTTTCAACCATTCCAAGAAGAGAATCATCAAAACTAAGATGACGACCATCTCGCAAAGCAGCCTAAACATGAGTATCTAGGCCTTCTTTAGTCAAAGAAGTAATTCCAATTTTGAACAAGGCCAATATGAACATAACAAAATTTTTGCCTATGTTTTTCTAAAGTAGATTTAGAAAAATAATTGAAAAGATTGATTATCTTTTGAAATATCCATAGTCTGCTCAACAGACTTGATAGAATAAGTTTGTTTCAATTCAAACTGTTTGACATATAAAGAGGAAAGATTAACCTTCAGAATAGACCAATTGTTTAAATCTTTTTCAATATTCAATTCATGAATATTTCTACTGGAGCTAGTATGGCTATTTGACACATTAGTGGAAAGAGATCTAATTAATTTAGCCATAAAGATAATTTAAAATGCTTGCAGGCAGGGGACCGAGAACTATCTTAAAGGCGACTTGGATGTCGAACCACACTTTAAATAATCAAATGAATAGATTAACAAAAATCTCAATGTCACTTAGTATGGCTCTGATACCAGGAAGATACCCAGATGAAACTACACTTGGTTACAGAGGTGAACTTGAGACGGAAGCACACTATGTATACTCTAACCAAAACTCTCGAAAAGATTACAAGAGATTGATTTTTTTTTGGTTCTTTCTAACTAGGAGAAGGGAACCTTATATAGACCAACAAACAAGCAGAGTTTGGAAAATTCTGGTTACTTTTCTTTTCTAAAGTAACTATGGTTTGTAAAAGAATAATGACATTGGCTACGTGTCCTGGATAGACTGGAGTCGTACAGACCTGTAATGTCACATTTTGCTTTTAGGAAAGTAATATTATCACGATGCATGTATTATGGATATCATATCTTCTTTTTAGAAAAGTATCTGCTTTTATAAAGTATTTCATCATTCAGCATGTATTATGCTCTTCAAGTCAGCTTTTGCTTTTATAAAGCATGTCATATAGCATGTATTATGCTTTGTCAATAATTTCTCATGTTTAGAGAGGAGGATAACATTCAACATGTTTTAATTTTAAATTTTTATTGGTTGAGTCTTGCTGAGGAGCGTTCTTGGTAGACGTATTGTCTAGCATGAAGTCATATGATTCTTTATCAGAATTAGTCCGTAAATTGGACTTCTTTGGTACCCTTTCGGATTCATCGGATTCGTAATCTCCTTCATCCATTTTGAGTAACTCAAGAGTGACTACCTGAAGTAATTCCCTTTTAGTTAAAAATGGCTTTTCTTCGGCAAGTTTTAGGAAGATTTCATTTTTCCTTTTTGTAAATTCTGCCTCAGATTTGAGAGCATGAGTCCTTGTATTAGGACATAAATCCCGAGTTATAGCAACAACTTTCAAGGAAGGGAATATTTCCATTACAGCTTCAGTGTTGCAATGGCTGTAATTGAATTTTGGCCACCATTTTGAATCAAATTGCCTAACCAAACTAGGAGGGTATTCAATGCAGGAGTTAATACTCTTTTGGATGGTGTATTGCCAACAAAGAATCCAGGGGATACTGAAATCTGCCAAAAACTGTAATTTTGGCAATCCCTTTACCATTGGTGCATATAACTCATATGCTTCTGTAACTTGTTATGAAGGCCACTCATCAATATCTGGTCCATAATTGAACTACTAATTTTTGATCCAATTTGGAAATACTCCGTCGAAGCTTAGGGAGAAAAATATAAACCATGAGTGCTTGTGTCTTGGATTCTGATATAAAAGGACATTGTTCCAAGCATCCACATAGTCAAAGTAGTTGAAATAGCGAGGAGAGATATGCCTGGGAGGTCTCTAGCTCTTGTGGGGTCAATTCCCTAATATATATATATATATATATATATATATATATATGAAAAAATATCTATATTTTGTGAAAAAAATTTATTCTAAAAACTTGAGAAAAGAAAAAGAAATTATCTCTTCATCAGGAAGTATTTCAACATTTGAGTCGTTGCTCCTCCTATCATCAATGGTTTATCTTGCTCGCAGTATTTCGCATCAAGATAATCCTTTCAACATACACATAGCTCGAGCGACTCGAGGTTAAGACGACTCCTCTGTCATCCAAAACCCTCCCGCTAGCTGTAAATGCTGACTCTGAAGCAACCGTGGAGGCTTGAACTGACAGTAATCCCGTGCAATTTGGGAAAAGTTTTATACATGTTTTGATTTTGTTTCCAGAAATTTAACAAATTAAAATTAACCTGAATCGATAAATCAGAATAATGAATAGTATTGGCATATACACCAATCTCATTAAAAGAGGAAAAAGAAGATGAACCTGCCGAATTAGAAGTACCTTCACCTGGTAGTTGTCTTGCTACTAGATGTTCAAGGCCTTTAAGGTATGGCGCATAATATATCTCACCAGTCAATGATGAAGCTCGCCTACGCACGTCAACGAATTATGATATAGGTTGAACAGATCCTCAAATGTCTTGCTCACTTCTGCTGTAAGTCTGGTTGTGTCCGCTTCTGTGTAGGTCATTAATCTTGCAATCTCTTGTATCGAGCAGTTCACGCCATGCAACTTTAACCTAGGATCTAAACAAGTAGCCACAACAAAAATAATAGGCAGTTTCTTCCAATATTTATTAAACTTTTTGTCCATCACTTTTACTATTTCTTGAAAGGTCCTATATATCTCCATTTTGTTAACATTGTAGCCATCTTGAGAATTTCTATTACAGCGATGGGAGAGGTAGGATAGTACGTACCAGACAATAAATTGGTAGACGTGTAAAATACCTCCAAAAATTCAGCTAGGTATGTAGCCATCTGCCATTCCGTGGGAGTTGGCAAGCCGGCTAGGAACGTGGTTAGTAGAAAATGCGTATAGACTTCTTTGTATGCCAGAATATGTAAAAGCATATGGTATGTAGAGTTCCACCTATGGACCACATCTGTAAGTGCTCTCCTGCGAGGCATATTATATTGAACACACAACGTTTTAAATTGTTGTGTTCTCGGACCCGAACTATTAACATACGCTGTCATACCCTTCATTTTGAGAAGAATATCTCCTGCAGCAGCTAAACCATCTTGAACAATTAAATTAATTATATGACAAACACAGAGAACATGAAATAATTCACCAGCAAGTACAGGTTGAAGGCTCTCCTTTAAAGCTGTAACATCAGCTTTATTGTTAGAAGCATTATCAAAACTAATACTCATAATCTTATTCTTTAATTTAATCATGGTACATGCATTAATTATAATAGTAGCAACTTTAATTCCATCATGCGGAAAAAGAAAGAGTTTGAAAGCGATGATTCTCTTGTTCATAATCCAATTAGCATCAATCCAATGGGCCGTCACACAAGCATAACTAACAAAAGTAAATGGAGATTGCCAAATATCAGAAGTAAGACTAACTTTACCGTCAAAATGATCAAAATAATCAATCAAGCGTGCTTTAACAGCATTATACTGCCGAAGTGCATCGGATCTAGTTGTGTTTCTATGAACCTTTTTGTACAAAGGTTGCACGTAGGTGTTCATATATCTAGAGTGCTTAGCATTATCGGCAAAACTAAAGGCTTGTTCATCGTGAATAACAAATTCAGCGAGACCGTCTCTTTGCTCTCGCTGATTATAAACAAATAACTTACCATCAAAAGATAACTGTGTTTGGCTAGGTTCGACGTGGCCTTGTCGAGGTGCACATCGAGGGTGTTAAGATGTCCATTACCACTACCACACGAAAATAATTTAGCACAGTATTTACATCGAGCTTTTCGGATGCCGTCCACAATGATTTCATCAAAATGATTCCAACACTCGGCTTTTTTTTTCTTGCCTTTTGGACTTTTATCTCACTACCGAAAGTATTGCTCGGCCCTTCTCTATCATGACCGCTCATCGGATTAACATTATGCCACAGAGTAGTAGCTTTGCCAACAAAGCTGCATCCTTGACTATAATGCGGGGTATCTTGTGAAGGCGTGTATTCAAGATTTTGAATGTTTTGGTTGAACTCTCAATCGGCTTGGGTATCTATCATACAGCTTGTACTCATTCGTGCAAGAACGATAATTATGGTGGTGCTTAGATTGGTGCTTGTGATGGTCGTGGTGGTGGTGCTTGTGGTGATGGTGTTGTTCTTCGTGATGATGATCCACGTTGCAGTTTTTTTAAATCCAGACATATTTGACGTTAAATTTTTTACTATAATGAAAAATAAAACTAGTAAGAATAACTAAATGCAAAGAAATAACATCAATAATTAGTAATTAGAAATAAAAATTAATTAATATACTTGTAATTCAAAATTAGAAAGAGTTAGTGATTAAAAAGAATTTAGTAACAGTAAGTAATAAGAATTCACTAATTACTAATTAGTAAACCAAGGAATTAGAAGTAACAAATGAATAAGAGCAGTAGTTAGTAATTAGAATTTAGCAAGAGTAAACAATTAACTAATACTTGTAATTGAAAATTGGAGAGGGAAATAGTAGCAAAGCTTGTAGAAATGTAGAATTTTTAGATAAGAGAGAGTAAGAAGATTGATGTGAAAAATATGAAAGAAAGAGTGTGACTTTATAGATTTTTTAAAGTCCACAAAAGACCAAAATGCCCCTTAAAATTAGCCGTTTATAGTTATTGGGGATGGTAAAAGTGTAAAAAAACCTTAAAAGAGTTGTTATAAATTAGTTGGACGAAAATACCCCCCAAACTAGCTGTTATATAGCTGTTGGGGGGGAATGGAATTTTGGCAAATAATGGGGAATCTGGCCGTTAGGGGGGAAGGGGGAATCAAAAGGTTTGAAAAATAGTGGGCCCTGCCCACTTTAAGGCCAGAACTAGGGAAAAAATTCGGGCTGAAAAAGGGGGGCCAATTTCTGGCCAAAAGCGGGTCGGGTTGGGCCAACCCTAAAAACGGGCCAGTTTTGGGCCAGCCTATTTTTTGGGGCCTGACTAGGCTTTTTAGGGATGGGTCGGGTCTGGATAAAATGGCCAAAAATATAGTCCTGGCCCAAGGCCCTATAGGATAGGGCCAGTACTATTTCTATTTAGGGTCGGGCCAGCCTGGGCCTATTTAGGGCCCGGTTGGGTCGGCTCCTCGGGCAGTCCAGCCTTTTTGAAATCTCTATGCATGAATCCCGGTCATACATTAAAGCACGGTGGGAAGCCCTCGTGGTTCGAATGTCACCGAAAGCTTTTGCCACCAGACCATCAGTTCTGCAGACAAAAGGATAAATTGACGGGACAATTGAGCAGGGGTTGTCACACTGGACTACCCATCTGGCAAAGAAGTGCTATCGCACCTGGAGGCACTTGATACTAACATACCATACTGCAAGGGTGTGCCGGATCAGAAGAGCTCAGGATACAAGAAAGAGCACAACTGGAGGAAACAATGTATTTTCTGAGAGTTAGCCTACTGGAGAACACTCATTATCCGAAACAACATGGATGTGATGCACATTGAGAAGAATGTTTTAGATAATGTGTTTAACACAGTGATGAATGTCAAGGAAAAATCAAAATATCACCTTAAAACGAGAAAGGATCTACAACAGTTAGGTGTACACCGTGAACTGCATCCTTGGACAGTCAATAGGAATGCTGCTTTCAAAAGCACCTTACTGTCTAGACAACAAACAGGTGGAGAATGTATGTTAGTGGGTTAAGAATTTGAAGCTTTCGGATGGGTATGCGTTCTCATTGCTGCAATGTATCGAAATACAAGTTCCAAGGGATGAAGAGTCACGAATTTCATGTATTTTTGGAAAGATTCATTCCTATTGCCTCGTGGGGACTGTTGCCAAGGGTTGTGTGCAAGACTTTAACTGAATTATCTCATTTCTTTCAAGTTATCTGTTCTTCTACAATCCGAGTGAGTAACATGGAGGTGCGTGAGAAGAACATTGTGTTGACAATTTGCAAGCTTGAGAAAATCTTCCCACCGTCATTCTTTGATTCAATGAAACATTTTCCTGTTCGCTTAGCGTATGAAGCTAAGATGGGTGGGCTTGTGCAATATCAGTGGATGTATCCATTTGAGAGGTATTGCTTTAACTCTATGTTGTTCGTTTACATGTAATGCAAACACTATTTTGTTGATATTTCACCTAACTTTATTCGTTAAACTTCTAGATTCATGTTCCATTTGAAGAAGAAAGTCAGTAATAAAGCTCGTGTTGAGGGCTCAATTACTGAGGCTTACGTAATGGAAGAGCTTGTGAACTTTTGTAGCCAATATTTTGGGCCTAATGTTGATACAAGGTTAAATCAATCAGGCCAAAATGAGCCCGAAGCCAGCACACATTTGGAAAGGCAATTGTCAATATTCAAGCAGTCAGGTGGTCCATTTAGACAAACCTATACTCGGTGGCTAACGGATGTAGAGTACAGTGTTGTAACAATATATGCCCTTCTAAATTGTGATGAAGTTTCAGCATTTGTTGAGTAAGTTTCCGACTTCAGATAATTATTGTACATCATTGAAAATGTGTGATCAGTGGGTTGACTCTCTCGATTTGCAGTGAATTCGATGTGAAATCCTTAATCACTGATCCCGTTGGACTTGAATCTCATCAAAAATTGCAATTTGTAGAGTGGTTCAGAAGACGTATAAGTCTTTAACCAAAATACTATGTTTTATATGCCACTCCATATGTGGTTTATTAACTTTCACCGTCTTATATAATAGGTTCAATCGGTCGATGCTCCAGTAGCCTTTTTGTTGAAATTACTAGCTCAAGGCCCGAGTAAACAAGCAGTCTGTCATGGAGGCTATATCATCAACAAGTTTAGCTTTAACGTAAAAGATGATGACTGGAAAAAACAAAACCAAAACAATGGAGTCTTGGTCATCGGCGACAGTTATGACGAGAATTGTATGGACTTTTATGGAAAGATAGATGAGATTGTTGAGCTAGCATATCTGGGTTCCCAAACTGCCTTGGTAATGTTCAAGTATACATGGTTTGATGTCACATGCAGTAGAAGAATCCGTGTTAGCTCGCAAGGAATTATAGATGTCAATATTAAGTCAAGACTTGCATCAGACGAGCCGTTTGTGTTTGCTAGTCAAGCTACACGAGTCTTTACACGGAAGACGTCACAAATCCCAAATGTCATTGGTATACAGTTATCAATTCCAAGAAATTTCCCGTGGCATATGACAGTGAGGTAGACACCTTCAAGCCAACCAAGCACCCATCTCAGTTGTTGTTGAGGTAGACAACGAGGAGGACGATCTCCCTCTTTAACCAATAGTTGACGTAGGATAAGAAGTTATAGATGATGATGCGAAAGATGTAGAAAGTGTTGAAGATGATGAGGCTGAGTCTTCTGACGAAGAGGAAGAATTACTCGATGAAGAGTACGACGAGTCCTAGGAAGAAGAGGATGACGAGTCCGACGATGATGATGTGGACTTGGTTTATATGAATACTCCAGTTCATATATATATATATATATATATATATATATATAGCGTTGTAACATGATGTGGACTATACATTGTTTTGTATGCGTTAATTTCTTTGTACTTGTTGTACACGAAGTCAGACATAGATAGATTATGGGCCATCCGTGGTCGCGGTGGACGCGGCGGAGTTGCATCAACCTCGGTGGCTCCTGCCTCGTCATTGCCAGCTGATGACGAGGCATATAGTGCTCACATCTAGCAGGCGGCGGCCCAGGCCCAACCGAAACCACTGCCCCTATCCCTGCCCCTGCCCAAGTCCCAGTCCCAGCCACTGGCCCAGCCTCAGACCGATTCCTCCCACACGCCCAGTGGTTCTCCTTCTTTTGTAGGTTCTACCTCAGGTACATTTGATAATGACGTTTGGTCATAATGCTAGACTTATATATAAATTATATTTATCTGTATTAATGTTGGTATTTTGTAGGATCTGGACGAGGCTGTGGACCAACACGCGAGGTGCGCATCGACTCCCAGCGTAAACAGAGAGTTACTCTCACCCATGAGGGCCAGTAAGTAAAAAATTACATAATTGCTGATGCATCGACAATTATTTTAACCCTAATGTGCATTAACAATGATTGTTGAGAATTGGTAATTGCAGGTTTAGGTATTAAAAAAAATAAATGGGATAATTACAGCAGTATCCCTGAGGTTAGGTGAAATTACATATGTGTCCATTGGTTTGAACAAATTACACTTATGTCCGTTGACTAAACAATAATACAAAAATTCATAACGGTTTGGATAAAATGACCAAAATGCCAATCACTTAGTAATATAACTCTCAAATGCCATTTGGGTTAAAAACCTAATTTATTTCTGTCTTTGAAATTTTGGTTGATCTAACCCTAATTTCTAAATTAAGATCTCTCTAACAACAATTAAGCCCTTTTTTTTTTCAAATTATAGATTTAGACTCTTCTTTCTCAAATTTGCATTTTATTCTTGGTCTGGTTGCAATTTATTATTTTTTTGTGGAAACAGATTGCATAATCAGCATTCACCTAACTCTCTCTCTCTCTCTCTCTCCAACTTCCCCCATCCTGCTTCTGCTGCCCCCATCGTCCTCCCAACCTGCCGCCGCTACCCCCACCCCCTCCATCCACCCCCTCGTCGCCCCACCATCCTCCCTACCCCATCGCTCACCCTTCCCCCATCTTCCCCTACCCCGTCGCCGTCCCCCGCCGCTTCCACTTACCCCTTCGTCAACTCATTTCACACTGCCGCTGCCCCTATCGTGGACCAACCAATCATATCCACTCATCGCCGACCAGATCTAACCCATGGCTGACCATACACCTGCAAAAACACGCCGGAAAAAATGGTCCTAGAACGGCACAAGCAGATTCGACGTTTTACAACCAAGTTTGTCGACCACCACAGCTTGTTGACCACCAAGACTAAGATCAATCTCCGTACACTACCAGAGGGGTCACCATGGACTCAGGTAGATGAAGAGTGAGATGAGGGAGATGGGGGGGCTGCTACGGCGTGGGGGAGGGTGGGGCAGGGGGGATGGGGGAGTTAGAGAGAAAGAGAGTTAGGGTTTGAACCCTAAATGCAACTTCATTAAAAGGAAAAAAAATTACACAGTAAAAAAATAGAGTTTAAATATGTAATAAAGGCAATATTGTTATTTTAAAAATATGTGTAGGGTGACATCATCAAAATGTACGATTTTTTACTGCCTAACGACGGAAGGACACGACTGATATCTTTTGAAACTTATTGTCCTCGACTGTAGTTTCATCATAACCGCAGGGATACTTTAGTCCAAAATAAAAAATATATTTTTTAAATTAGTTTGGCTTTTATTGACCGATTTTATTCCATTGCTAAAGGTCTTACTTGAATAAATGATTTTTAGCAACGGAAATTTCGTCACTGAAGTTTTAAGCGTCAGACTTTTATTGACAAATTTCTGTCGCTAAAAGTAATCATTTTTGAATAATTTCTTGCGACGGATAATTCCTCGCTAAATATCTATCGTTAAAACTTTTGCCGACTAATTGTTCCGTCGCTAAATATTTTACGTAATAAATTATTTAGAAAAAAATATAGATTAAAATACACAAAATACAATTAGCAACGGCGTATCCGTCGCTAATTATATTTGTACGTCTGTCGCTCAAGGTCGACTTTAGACGACGCATTTCAAAATTCTGTTCCAAACTTTTAGCGACGGGGTTGTAGGCAACGGACTTTTAACGACTGGGTGTCCATCGCTAAAAGCCTTTGACGACGGATATTCGGCTTTTAGCGATGGAATTGTCCTTCGCTAAAAGCCCTTGTTCTTGTAGTGTACCTGCTACATTCAATCTCCAATTAAGACGACCATGGATACACTATATATGTGAAATTCCTTCTACGTTGCACCAGAAGGTCAAGTTTGTATTAGATAAAGCTTAGGGATAATTAATTACACCTATGTTCCTAAGGTTTGGGTGTAATTCCAGGTAAAGACAATAGTTTGGATAAATTATAGTTATGTCCGTTGACCAAACAGAATCTTAAAAAACTTAACGGTTTTAAGAAAATGACATTGTTACCCTTAAATTAGAAGGTTATTTTCTTTCACACGCCATTACTTTATCTTAAAAAAATAAAACAGAAAAAGTGATTTACTGTTTACTCTAACCCCACACCTCCACCCACCCCACACGGCACCCCCCCACCCCAACCCACCAAAACCCCAAACCCCATTTATGTCTTTTAAAGTCCCCATAACCGCTGCACCCCCCTTCGCCGCCCCCCACCCCCGTCACCCCCCACCTACCCCCGTCTGCCTCTGCCCTTCCCCGTCGCTGCAATCACCCTCCTCCTTCCTTTTCGCTGCAACACCCTCCCTCTTCCCCGATAGCTACACCCACCCTCCCCCGTCGCCACATAGCTTTTTCTCCTCTCCTCAAGTCAGACACCGATCATTGCTCAAAGACCCATTCAGCAAGCAAGATCCCTTCCTCCTCAGCCTCCGCGGCCATCGCTTCCCCCCACCACGTCATCATCAAAACACCCAAGAAGATGCTCCTCCAGGACAACGACCACTCCTCCCCCTTCCCCATTGCCTCTAATTAGAAGGCTATAGACTGAACCGTTGAGAAAAAGACTGAATTGAATTGAATGGCCTTTGTGCCGAATAGCACTTGGGAGTAAAATAAATCAATTGGCAGTAACAGGGTTAGGCAAGGTAGAGTTGCTTGATGGGAGGGTGCGAATTAGGGGTTTCAAAACCCTAATTTGAAAATTAGGGTTTTTAAATTCAATCTTTGGCACTTAATGAAAATTCAAACAAATTACACTTATTGTTTAGCTCTCTTATAAACCCTAATTTTTAAAATCTTAATTTAAAATGTTTAAAAATTATTCGGTATATACAGTATAAGGGCATTATTGTCATTTTGAAAATAAGTAATTATGACATTATAAAAAAAATTCACTTTTTGGACGAAACTCTAATGGATGGACATCAATGTTACATTTTTAACGCTTTTGGTCACGGTATGTTACATTTTGAAACTTAATGTCCTTCATTGTAATTATATCATAACCTCAGGGACATAGATGTGATTAGCCCTAAAGCCTATCTTTACAATCATGGGTGACTCGTAGCTACCTCAGATTGGACAGGTGGAAAGTGACAAGGACAGTGTTGAGGTTCCGATGATTCATTGGATGTTTTACTTAGCGAATTTAGGAGTGATAACCCAGTTTAGTGTTTAGAGTTCGAGGAGTTTTGTCTCATCAAAAGTTTCCTCACCTTTGCAACGATAGTGCTTCCTATCCTAAAAAGGCTTCACTATCTCCTCGAAAAAGGTTTGGGCCGAAATTGCCAAGGACTTCCCAGTTTTCTAGTTCTCAAGAACAATATCCCGAACTTCAGGAGCCGATTAAAATAACCATTCGGGCTTCGAAAAATAAACGGTCGCTAATTTTGAGCAATACTCGGGCATTAGAAGCTTGTGGAAGATTAAAAGAATTTTGGGGCAAAAATGTAATTTTTGAAAATTTGGGGGCATTTTCGTAATTTTGGAAACTTTGGGGGTATTTGTGCAATTTTATTTTATAAAGTAAATTAGAAACCATTTTTTCTGAGCTGGCCACCTCCTACTAGCTTAATGACTAAGCTAAAAAAAAAGAGAAGATAATTGAGAAAGGATGGATAAGGTTAAAGAAGAAAAACAAAACAAAAACAAAAGAAAAGAAAAGAAAAGGGAAACCTTTCCCTTTCGGGAAAGGAACAAAAGAAACAGGGAAGAAAACAGAAATAGAAACAGAAATAGAGAAAAGAAACAGAGGAAAGAAACATGGAGGAGAAATTCGAGAGAAATTCTTCGGGGTAATCCCCTTCTCTCTTATGTGAATTTAGTGTGTATTAGCGTGTGTTTTCTGCGCATATTCAGTGCAACTGTGTGTTAGTGTGTGTACTGTGTGTGTGTGTGTGTGTGTTTCTGGGTTGGGAGCTTCGGGTATGTGTGTTTACAGTGAAGGGTTATGAGTTTTGGTGAATTGTGAGTGTTAGAGGGTAGGTGTAATGTGTGGGAGTGGCTTAGTGTGTCTGTGTGCGTTCCTTGTGTGTGCGCAGGTGAAGCAGGGAGAAGGGAACAACTGTGGGTGCTCATGTGTGTGTAATTGTGGGTATAGATTTGTTTTATTGCGTAAATTATGGTGTTAAATGAATTTAGATTGAGTGTGGATGTTAGGAAGTTGTTCTTGTGCGCGTTTGTGAGTTGTGTGTGTGTTTGAGTGTGTAACTGTGTGGGTTCTTGAGTTGTGAGCTACGGGTGAGATTTGTGTGTGTGAATTAAGGGTTAAAATGTGTGTTTATGGGTGTGTTAAAGTGTAATTAAGGTGGTTTAATGCATTTATAATAACTTGGAATGGATTGGAGGTGAATTAATTGGTGGTTGTGAAGTGGGTGTGGGATGAACATCACGGCTGGAGGAAGAAGAAGGTGTGTGTGGAAAAGGTGCACTAGTGTGTGCCTTTGATTTCAACAGTACTTGTAATGGTCACTAAAGATAGGATTATTTAAGCAGTTTTCTCATGAATTTTTATAAATGATTTGAGCCATAATTGGACAAACACAAAACTATAACCCCCAATATGTTTTTGAGACGTACGCTCTGGAAAATTTTGGGAATTTTTGGAGTTCGCGAAGGGCCCTAAATTAGGGTACTGATTAAAGAACTTTATCGATTTATTTAGCATATCAAACCAAGTTATTTTAACCTAAAATTTTTATGGAAGCCCTATTTTATAGATATGATTCAATATCTAAAATTTCGTACCATTCTGAGTCCGATAGGTATTTTTTATGAAACGGACCTTTTAGCACTCAGTCCAGACACCGGTTCGGAATTTTTGGACGAAAATTTTATAAAATACTTTTTAGGCCAGAAATAACATCGGGATGCTTAAAATAGCGGTTTAAGATATTTTTGAGATTTTTCCTGTGCCAGAAATCCCAGGGGTGTTTTGGTAATTTACCACCCTGAAGGGGTATTTTGGTAATTTTATCTATAAGGGGTATTTTGAAGTAAGTTTACATACAATAAGATTATTTTAGTGACTTTTCTTATGGAAAAGTCGTTTCGAGAATTAAAGTGTAACGGGGGTATTTTGGTAATTTGCCATCCCGAAGGGGTATTTTGATAATTTGACCTAAAAGGTATTTTTGCATAAATTTACATATGGGAAGTTTATTTTAGTGATTCTACTTATGGGTAGACCGTTTGGGTGATTTAAGTCCGAGAGGGGCATTTTGGTAATTTTACATCCTAGGGGCGTTTTGGTAATTTTACATACCCGGTGCGGGGAGGTTCATTTTGGGAGCATGTGTGAGTTTATATTAAGTTATACTTTTGTTCTGTTGGTTGTATTCTAATGGTTTGATTATTCCGTTTAGGTTAAAGCTAAAGACTTCCGGTTAGGATAATTTAGCTGCGGATCCAGGTAAGGGATTCTATCTGAACCCTGGATAAGGACTTTCGTCCGAACCCTTATTTTAATAACTCGTACTCGTAAGTACTCATTTGAATTATTTATGGCTAATGCCGAACTCTGAATTCTGTATGGCTATCAGCATGTTATTGCCCCAAAAATCCTAATATTGAACCTGAATCGATTGTTTGGAAATCTTATGATGCTCGCATGTATTGCATGCTAAGTTATTTGATAATTGTCTGTATCCATTCTTCCGGATTGTTGTGCTTAAAACTCGATAATTATTCGTAGTCATTTTATTGTTTATCTGTGATTTTTCTTCTGAAAATTCTGATTTTCTCTGACATTCTGATTTCTTCTGAAAATTCTGAATGCTGACTTGTGTCAGTATGATTATTGTTATTGGAATTTGAATTGATCTCCGTGATTGAGCTTATGTTAATGCTCATTTATATTGTTAATTTTTCTGTGTTGACCTGGGTTATCTGTTCTGTTCTGAGGCGGGCGTTATAAGGCTGGTCTGAATCCTGCATGGAATGCAGGCTAGTACCTAAATGGACTAGTAATTATTCTGGTACATCATGCATGTGTACATTCTGTTAGCGTGCCGGAATGGCATTGCAATCGCCCAGGATCAACGTTGATTTTTGATTTTATCTGCTCTGTACACTGCCGTGACTATTATGAAAATGTCTGAAAAGTATTATCTGAAGTGATCAGTGCTTCTGTTGAAATCTTTTGAAAAACCTTCATTGTATTTAGAAATGATGACTCTAGAAATGATCTATTATCGATTGTTCTTTTTGGAATCGGTCATGTTTGTTCTGGTTTATTTTGGTACCTATTTCTGATGAGTTTTTAATCCTTTTGGAAGTCATTGAGTTTTTGACCATATGAAGTATTCTGGAAATTTTCGTCGGTAGGATTCTTTGGAATAGTTTTGTAATCCTGTTGGTAGTCCTTGTGCGACCTTACTGAGCTCTCAAAAGCTCACCCTTCGTTTGATTCCTTTCTGCAGGTTTTGATCATCAGTAGATTGCTCGGGAATGGGGTTTAGAGTCTGAGATTCCGATGAGCCCATCACCACTGGATAGTAAGACCCCTGCGCGGGTCGGTACGGATAATTTGTTCTTAGGAAATTTGAATTGCGTATAACCTAAGATGTAATAGTTTAAGCTAAATAATTATGATCCAGTATCTTGAGAAATCTGAGTTGATGTTGAATTAGATGATTTGGAATATGTGTTAGTGAACAGGTCTGACAGGTTTGATGTGATCCGGTAGGTTAACGATCCGGGAGTTTGGGGGCGGCGGAGCTCCGAATTTCTGGGGGCGTTACACCAAGAAAGACAAAGAGAACAGACAACTCATGAACTTCAATGCCATGATCAAGGTCCCTACCCTTAATGGACGCTTTGTAAAAGAAGGAGAAGATGGGCCTTACTACGTCCTTTTAGAGCCTGTCTACAACAAAAAAAATGAAAGGATGGGAAATCTTTTATGAGTGTAAATGGGTTAACGATAAAGAACTGCCAAGACAGACTGAGCCAAGCAGAGAAGACACACCCAACTGGATGACTCTGTGGAACTAGAGGGAATAACAACATGCTTCTACAGTATGCACATCCTGATGCATATTTGTGGAATGGAAGGCCAGATAGTGGACCCAGCAAGCCTAATTACTCTAGCGCAAGGGGCGACATGCAGAATCGGTTGATCGAGTACGGACCACTGACTGTGGAAAAGATTACAAAAGGACGTTTTGCTGTCAAGGCTCTTTTCAAACAAGAAGACCTGGATGTTTATGTCTCTCTAGATAATTTGAATTTGCGCACCTATCATGTTCTCCCTGATTTTTTTACTTGATAATTTGAAGGTACATTTCAATTGCTCTCTAGTTGCTGATTGAAGTTATGATAAATTAATCAACACAGTTAATGATGAGTTACAACTACTGCACCCTAAAAAGAAAAAAAAATCTAAAATAAATAGAGATTGGGAGTCTAGTCGAGTCAAGCCAGTGGCAAAGGAAATGATCAAAGTCAAAATAAGGATGCCAGAAATGTAAAAGAAAACAAAATAAGGGTGAGCCTAAATAAGAGAGAAAAAGAGGAAATCACTACACTCTTGAGAGATTTATAGATGTGTTTACTTGGTCATACAGTGACATGCCTGGTATTGACCGTGAATTGTGAAGCACCACTTACCTACCTTACCTTAAGCCAAGCCCATCAAACAAAAGCTCCATAAGTTGAGACCGGTCTCAAGGTCAAGAAGGAGGTTTTAAAACTCCTCCATATCTGGTTAGCCAACATCAAAACTGTCTCGAAACAATCTGGCCAAGTCCGAATGTGGGTTGATTACCAGATCTTAACAGAGTTGCCCCTAAAGATGATTTTCCTTTGCCCATTGTAGATATAATCATATACAACACTGCAGAGCACGAGTTGCTTTCCTTCGTAGATTGCTTTGCGGGATACAATGGCTCATAAGGACTAGAAGAAAATAGCTTTCCTCACCCCCTGGGGCACCTTTTGTTATACAATGATGCCTCTTAGATTGAAAAATGCCGGTGCTACGTATCAGCGAGCCGCTATTACCCTTTTCCATGATATGATTCAGAGTAAGGTAGAAGTATCATAGATGATATGATCATCAAATCTAGGAGGCGTGAAAATCATTGTACAATCCTCCCGAAAGTACTCTGAGAGGTTAAGGCAATATAATGTGACATTCAACCCCTAGAATTGTGTGTTCGTAGTTACAGCCAAAAATTTACTTGGGTTTATGGCTAGCAAATGAGGTATAGAGGTTGATCCAGCTAAGATTAAAGCCAAAGTTGAGATGCCCCCACCCAGAGAATGGGTTGCATTTCGAAGGGGAATTCACGGATTTAATCAAAGAATGTGGCATGGTCTGACATCGCTCATCACCTACCTTCCACAGACTAATGTGTTTAAGAAGTTGACAATAAGAATATCAAGAACATGCCGAGTAAGTATGATGGATTCTTGTCAGAGTTGGTGCGATAAGATTTTGTATGCCCTCAAGGACTATAGGTGTAAATAAGGACATTAACCGGCTCTACCTACCATTCGGTAGTTTATGGTATGGAGCCATCCTCCCAATAGCATTGGAAGTAAATTCTCTTAAAGTACTATTGGAGAATCAAGTAGTCAAGGAAGATTTGGTAACACACCATTTCGAAGAACCAGAACTACTCGACGAGAAAAGACTAAAAGCTCTGTACCACATTTGGGGTTACCAGAAGTGGATTGCCAGAACATTAAACAAGCGAGTGAAAGGATGTGGCTTGAAAGAAAGAGATTTAGTACTAAAGGAGAATATCAGACAAAGCTGAAAGCCATGAGGAAAGTTTAACCCCAACTGGTCAGGTCCCTACATGATCAAGTAAATCACGATCGGAGGTGGAAGGTTATTAGTTGATTTAGAAGTAATTGAATTTATCAATGTTAGTCAATGTAGACCAACTAAAGAAATATTATGCGCGACCAAAAATTATAAAGTAACTACAAATGACCTGATCTTCTTTAAGAACACTATTTAGTACACAATGCCAATGTGACACATCAGATGGAGGTACGTAGGCAACCTATAAAGACGACCCGGGTATGGTCAAATTTTCACAAAAATCTTTTATTTCACTGGTTAACATTCTCGAGAAAAATAAAAAGAGCCCGTTAGGACAAAAACCCTACAAAGGGTGACCTAGGCAAAAGTTAGGTTAAAAACAAAAAAAAATCAAAATACTAGAAAAATAAAAAAAGAGCCTGCTAGTACAAAAAACCCTGCAAAGGGTGGCCTAGGCAAAAATTAAGGCAAAAAAAAAAACTCCTAGGTCCTATTGGCAATCTAAGAGTAATTGGCCATCACTTTTATATATTTTTTTCTTGAGGAAGGATCATCATCTTCATTTAGAAATATGAGTAACATGAACTTCCAAATATCCTTTTAGTAAGTCAGCCTCTGGGATATCAGAATCACATCCTCTAGAACTTCCACTTCAACCACTGAGCCTCGGTCCAATTTCGAATCTTCGTGCTCTTCGCACCCTTTCAAAAAAAGCAGCTCATGACATAAACATCTATGTCGTCTTCATGTGCTAAGGAAGCTTTGGGCAGTGTCTTCTTTTGGTACTTCTTACTATCGACAAGGAATAGCTTTTCTGAGGTTCGTCAATATGCAAGGGCCGTATCGAATTCCAATTAAACTTGTCTTCAAACATATAAGACCCAATCCAGGATCGCCCGAATCCACGTAATCTAAACTTCTTCCTCAGCTTAGGATGAGAGAAACTCTAAACTATACTCTAGGCTGATCTACTATAGTTGGGCAACTCGGTCTAAGCTTATTGTAGCGCGAGCTTCTTCTTTAGCTCGCTCTTGAATTTTGATTTCACAGGCACTCTGAAAATCCCAATTTAGTTCTGCCCTTAATCTGCTATGCCAAGTCAGTACCTTTTCCCCAATGAGAGGCCAAAGCCAACTGATGTAATCTTTAGACAGCAGTGGAGTAATCGAGTCCACACCATTGACAAATGTTTTACTCTCTGTGGAGTGCTCAAAGTAAGGAGGAAAACCTAACACTTAGAAATAGCCTTAATCAATGAAGGGCTAAGGTCTCTCACAGTAGTAGCAAATGTATTGCAAAAGTTCAAAAAAGTAGAATGAGGAAGAGTGTAGTCCCAAAAGACAGACAAAATGGTATATAGAAGTCCTCAAAGTAGGTCTGTGGGGTTCCCACCAGTCACAGTAACAATGGATATCCTTGAATTCTCACGCATAGAAAAAGCAAGTCTAATCATCTATGCCAGAACGTTCCTCAAAAAACAAGTGCCGAGCATAGAAAGAATAAGGGTGATACCTCACCTTAGCAGGGATAGTTATCAGTTGCAAGTGATCCAGAATCCATATGTACAGAAGCAAGGGGCTACCCTTAAATGTAGTAATTGGGTCTCTATACACCTCAGTAATGCCATTTTATGGTTTTCGCTACCACTAGCAGAATCAGGATTTTCCCTCTCGAAGAGATTTGGAATAGCAACTCACCTAATCTCACGTCAGCAACCCCTGGACCCATAATAGTAAGATATTTGATCACCAGAAACTAGGAGTGAGCACTTAAACAGTTAAAACCGGTCCAACAGTGAAAATCGAACCAACCAATCTGAATAATTCCAAACTGATCATAAAAATAGTTGGTTTGGTTTTTTATGCATATTTGTTCGGTTCCAACTCTTTCAAACCGATATAAACCGAACCGACCGTATGTTACTTAGTATATAATTTTTTTAACCCAACTCCAGTTACTTTAACTAACTGCTTTGGTTAAATTTAACTCATTCTTAGAAAAAGCAAGTAACCCTAAATTACTCTAACCTTAACTATACTCGTCACTTACCATTCACTCCCACATATCTCTACAATCTACTTTACAAAGCATCAACGACAAGTTGACAATCACCGAACCACCCCTACATCGGCAATGCGGCAGCGCCTCTACCTCCACCATGGCTACACTTATCACCTCACGTCCCTCCTTCCACCTCCCACGGCTGTGCTTCCATCATCTCACATCCTGCCTCCGCCTCCACCTCCCGTGGCTAGCCTCCATCATCTCACATCTCTCCTTCCGTCACTGCCTCCACATCTCCTCAGTACGAAGTAAGGTCTCCCTTTTGTCGATCCTCTTCTGTTTCTGCTCTTGTTTCTTGACTTTCTCTTCTCCTTTTCTCTTTAGTTTCTCTTTTGTGTGAGTTTAGTAAAATCATTAAGTGTTCTTATACTAGGATCATGTGGAGAATCTTTTGGGCCACTGGCCAAATGCCTAATTTTTTGGTTAGATATAACCATAAAAATAAAAGAAGTTTGAGTCTTTAGAGTTTAGATACCTATATTACTAAACAGTGAACACACACACAAAGATAAGGCATATTTGGGCCACCGCCATATGCTGAAATTTTTGGGTTTAATTGAAATAGAATAAGATTGGTTTGAAATAGAATAAGATTGATCGAAATAAGAAAGAAATTAGTACCTTGATTCCAAAATAGAGCACTTAATTCCATTCAATCAAATAAGTCAGTCCCTTAATTCTGAAGCAGAGCTCCCCTGAATTTAGATACCTATTGCATTTCGGTCATTGGCCATGTGCATGGCTTTTGTGACTATTGACTAGAAAAGGAAGGAGATTATTCCCACTTTTTAAAAGTACTTTTCATCCTGCTGTAGTTCAGACTCTTGAACAAAACTTGTTTAGTCTCACAAAAATTCTCAGTAATACATTTCTTGAGGCAGTGTTAACTTGGATTTCAGTCAAAGAATGATTTTCTTATTTTTGTGTCGTATCAGATGGTCGATGATGCGGGTATGGTAGCTGCTGGTGGCAGCGACAATGATGCGGGTGCAGTAGATGTTGGTGGCAGCTGCAATTCCTGCCCACTTCTTCCTACGCCTCCAAAGAGAAAGAAGTAGACAAATACTAAAGAGCCGTCTGAAGTCCAGGATCACTTTCAAAAAATCAAGGGAGTACACCAGATCCTAATCCTAAACTCGCGAGTACTGTTCTAAGCACTATAGCTACACTAGGGCAAATGGTTCAAGTACTTTGTGGATTCATGTTAGGTATAGGTGTAAGAAATACTATTATGAACAAGCCGGTAATAGTAAGAATTAAACAAAAATCAAGTTTGAACCCAAAAGACAAAAAAGTGGTAAGAGTGAGCTAAAGCTGGCTTCATTAGTGTTGAGGAGTGCAGACTACTGCTTAGTGAGATGATAATAATCGATTAATTACCTTTTAATCTTGTGGAAGGGCAGGGGTTTAAAAAGTTTTGTGGTGTCATGGAACCAAGATTTAATGTTCTATCTCATTTTACAAAAAAATTGTTAGAGGTATTCTTAACTTGTTTTGTAAAGAGGGAGAGCTGTTAAAGAAGCTTTTTAAATGTGAAAGGGTTTGTCTCATTACTGACACTTGGACTTCATTACAAAATATCAACTACACGTGAAAGTGTTTGTCTCATTATTGACACTTAGACTTCATTAAAAAATAACAACTACATTTGTCTCACAGCAAATTGGATTGATTGTGACTGGAATTTGTAAAAGAGAAGTATTTCATTTTGTCAAGATAAAAATCACAAGGGCGAAACAATTGGTAAAGTGATTAAGACTTGCTTGTTGAATTGGAAGATAGATAGTCTTCTTACTGTAGCAATTGATAATGCTACTTCTAATGATGGTACTATTAAATATCTGAAGAGTAAAACAAATAGCTGGAAAAGTATTATCATGGATAATGAGTTCATGCACATAAGGTGTGGTGCTCACATTATCGACCTCATAGTCAGTGAAGGTATGAAAGAAGTTCACGAGTCTAATGTGAAGATTCAGAGTGCAGTAAGGCTTCTGAGGTCTTCACCTTCTAGGCCCTTAAGTTTTAAGAGGTGTGTAGAAAAGGAGAAAATTGAAAGAAAGAGTCTTGTTTGTTTAGATATTCCAACTAGATGGAATACTACCTACTTGATGCTAGAAGATGCCCAAAGAAAGATTAGAAGAAGATGATTCGGGCTTTCATAAGTACTCTCCAGTGTCTTTAAGTGAGGACGAGGACGACGATGATGCTGGAAGAGGAAGGGCAATAAATATATGGCCTCCTTCATTTGAAGATTGGGAAAATGCTAGGGTGTTCATTCAATTTCTATAAATTTTCTATGAGGTGACTTTACAATTTTCGTGTTCTTTATATGTTACATCTAATGCCTATTTTAACGAAGTTATGGCTGTGCCATTGAAATTAGTACAATTGAGTAAAAGTGTTGATTATATCTCGCATTCTATGGCTTCTAACATGGTGAAAAAGTTTGAAAAGTATTGGGAAAATGTGGATAAATTAAATAAGTTGGTGTATATTGTTGTTGTGTTGGCCCCTCGTCACAAATTAAAGTATCTTTAAGTTTTGCTTACGTCAAGTGAACGATTGTTGGGGGGGGGGGTAAAAATATTGTTGATAAGGTGAAGGAAAACTTGGTTCACTTGTTTGAGAACTTTGAGCTGGGGGGCAGTGAAAATAGTGGAGGAAGTCAAGTTTCCAAAGAAATTGAGGTCGAGGGAGAAGCATCTTTGGCAGCACAATATCAAAACCTTTTAGAGGCAGAATAGAGCATAGAAAGCAAATCTGAGGTGGAAAGGTACTTGCTAGAGAGTTGTGAAGACCCTAGAAAATTCCTTGTTGTATTAAGGTGGTGGAAGGTGAATGTCAACAAGTATCTTGTCCTCTATTAGGTAGCAAGGCATATTTTAGCTATTCCAGTTTTTACCATTGCTTCTGAAGCAGCTTTTAGCAAAGAGGTCGTATGCTTGATCCATTTAGGAGTTATTTCAACTCAAGGATATGGAAACTCTTTTTGTACTCAAAATCGGTTGAAATGTCCTAGGGCTCCAATTAGTCTTTGACAAGCTATAGACGAGATTGAAAAGTATGAAAATATCTTTTTAGGTTACTTTTTTGTATTAGTGAAATTGCTTTTAACGTGAATTTCCTAATCTTTTCATTTCAGAGAAGGCAATAGGATCAAATTCAAGTAGTTCAAGTGGTGTATCTCTTGTTATTGATTGAGTCACCAAGGCAATTTAAGTGCACAACTATTTGTTTTTTTTTTGCTCTTGAGAACTCCCTTTTGGGTTTGCTATCATAATTAGCACTTTATCTTTTCTAAAATACTGTTATGAGTTACAGCACTTTAAATGAAGCTCTTCTAAATGCCATCTCCGTCTTCATTTGCGTGTCTCATTGCTTTACTGTTTAGGAGATTTCCTATTAGTTCCACAAAGTATTTGAAGGTCTCACGAGGAGATGTCTTTGAAGATGATAGACTACATTGTTGATGGGCACAACATTGAAATTGGTTCTGATTGTCCAATGAAAAAGAAGGTTAAAAATTACTTTTGACACACCTATTTGACAGTAATTTTTATTGTGAAACATATGAAACATGGTCATTCATGTGTTCTTATCTTCTGTAATATCCCACATCGGATGTGGAGTAGTATGAGATCACCCTTATAAGACCTTACCAAGGAACTCATAAGTACCTACTTGGCTAGCCCTTTTGAGGGAGGCATTGCCCTGTGGTGGGGCCGTGGACCGGGTCGTTACAGATGGTATCAGAGCCGACTCTCAAAAACTAGGGCTGGGCTATCCAGTCGGGTTGCCGATGGTTGGGGAAACGAAGGCAAGCCCAGGTATATCCCACATCAAGAGGATGGTTGGGGCAGCGAAGGGTGAGCCCGGTATATCTCACATTGGCTAGAGAGGAAGATTCTGGGCTATGTGTGATTGAGCCTTAGCGAGGACGCTAAGGTATAAGGAGGGGAGATTGTAATATCCCACATCGGATGTGGAGTAGTATGAGATGACCCTTATAAGACCTTGCCAAGGAACTCATAAGTACCTACTTGGCTAGCCCTTTTGAGGGAAGCATTGCTCTGTGGTGGGGCCGTGGACCTGGTCGTTACATCTTCTCCATCTATAATTATTTTTCTATCATTTCTATAAACCAGATTCAACTTTTCACCTATAATGACAGTTTGTGTGGTTGAGCTTACTTCTATAATGATTGATTTTCTTGGCTTCTATTGGTGTTCTTCATAGTAGACAATTTCACTTGGTGTTTGCTTTTATATTTACTCTTTTGTTTTGCCAAAATGCTTGAGATCTACATTAGTTATCAGAAATCTCTAATGCATTATTGTAGGTTGCAGTGCAAGTTTTAACTGTATAGTTTTGCCGAGATTCCGTGTGCAGTAAACACCTCTGGACATCTTATTTGGCTTTATGACAGTTTGTCAGGTATGAAGGATTATTATATACGTCTTGTAAACCTGATTCATTTTCATTTTCATTTTTTAGAAATATTGACTATATGCTTGTGATATCCTGAAAATACCAAAAAAAAATAGATTAATTAAATGGGCCTATTTTTATTAAATAGCATTATTATGGTGATAATTAGGTGTTAGGAAGCTAAATGAGGGGTTAGTTGACTTTGGGGCCAAAATGTAAATTTTTAAAAGTCTTGGGCCAAAGTGTAATTATGAAAAATTGGGGGGCTAGATTACAATTTTGGAAATGTGTATTAGGTGTCAAATTGTTGAGAAAAGGGTCGTAAAGATGACACCTCCTACTTAGGTTAAATGACTAAGGTTGATAAATTATTTAATAATAGATTAATGTGGATAATGAAGCTCAGGTAAAGAAGAGAGAAAAAAAATAAGGGAAGAAGAGAAAGAAGCAGAGCTCGATACGATGAAGAAACAAAGGGAAAAAGGGAGACGAAAGAAAGAGGAGGGAAAAGAAAAAGGAAAGAAAGAAAAGTTAAAAAAAAAAAGCTAAAGGGTAATCTTTTTCTTCCTATATTCAATAGGGGTTGTAATTTGCTAAATTCCCTATTGGGTAATTTAAGGTGTAAATTGTGAAGAAGGAGAAACTCAACTGTGTTGGTTGGTGTATGGTGTGTGCACAAGGGTGTGCATCCGTGTGTGTGTGAGGGTGAAAGGGAGAGGGAGCAGCTATGGTAGCGGTTGCAGAGGGGGTGTACCGTGTGTGTATGGTGTGTGGAATGTTACGACCCAAACCCACGGGTGAGCCCATGAGTTAGGCACGTGACTGGGCGCAAGCCCATTCGGGCACCTATAAGGGCACTGCTAGGCCTTACTATGACCTGTAATTTGAGATTTTAAGTCCAACTCACAGACTTCCAGTAATCCTAGATAAAACCCTTATTACATGTCCTTGAAATTTTACGAGAAACTCGAGGAGAATTAAGCTCCCTACATTAGTTTGATCAAACAATAATTATAGAACCAACATTCTCGAACGATAAACACTTTATAATTCTACTGGTTCTCCTCGGGCATTTCTCCCTCTTGTTGCTCATACAGTTCTGCTTCCCTTAGGTCCTCACCTGAAAAATAATGAATGAATGAAAGTCCAACAAGTACACAAACCATGTTCCTAAAATAGGTTTGAAGATTTCAAAACATGCCATGGAATTATCTTTTGACAAAATTAGCAATTCAATGTTACCATCCTTAAAAACATTTTTCAATGCATATACACATATATGAAAGTTCAGAAAAGGTTTTCAAATCAGAGTAAAATCATCAAGAGTTTCCTTCTCATCGATCACAGTTATTTCATTACCTAGGTGTGATGCGGTCAGCATACGAGCCCCCCTGGCTGGGGCCTGAAATCCCTCTTACACCCGGAATAATAGACGTAAGAACGAACCTCTAGCAGTAGTACTGCTCATCAACATACAAGCCCCGTTGACCAAGGCCCGAAATCCAACATTCCCCCATTGGATATGGGGCACAGCAACCAAGTCGAATTTCATAGCACATTCAACATGTACTCAATGTAAATCTACGATTCACATAGCATTCCATGGCATTCTTTTAAACTAAATTTCCCGTCAAATAATTTAGCAATAAAACATGTGCAAAACAAGACTTTTAACTTTCATTTGATCAAATCTTATATACGTTATATACTTTGCAAATAGAGTATACAGACGAACATGGTAGGAATACTTACCTTGCTCAACAACTGGTTCTAGTACTTGCTCCAAAGTCAGTCCTAGCTCTTATCTATCAAAACTTAAATAAAAATTTACACAGTTGTTTTTCTTTGCCGTTCAAGCATGCTTAAGAATTAAGTTTCTCTCAAGTGAGTGGAATTACCAGACCGCCTGTAGACTTCTGTAAAATTATTTATTTACCCCCGACACCAAACACACTATTACACAGCTAAAAATAACCCAAAGAATCTTTTTAAGCCGTTAGTTGGGTTTTTCGAACAGTAATGGCCTTTCAGGAAATTTTTTGTTCGGAACCCTAAATCGCTCTTTAATTTGAGCGTTAATGTTCCTATTTCAAATATATATCAAACGGCACCAAAATAGCACAAAAAATTAGACACCCAAGAGTCACAGTAATTTTTAGATCATTGTAAAATTCTAGCCTAAAAATAATTTTGTTCACTATACCAAATAATTTAAAAAACTTGTTTTCAAAATAAAATCATTTGAGACCCTTCCTATAACTGAAAAAATCCCAAAAAAATTCCATGTCGATGTCTCATCAAAATAACTTGAGTTTTAGTTTTTCACTTTACCTAAATCTATTTGGAATTGGTCTTTAAAATAGTTTAGTAAACTGTTACAATAGTAACGTTCTACGCGATATTCGATCGAGCGCTATGCCACTAACAACGTTAAAAATAGCAAACGATTTTAAAAATTTTGAAACTTTGGAAAACATACTATCTTAGCTACATATGATTATTGTAAAAGTTTCAGAATTTAATAGCTTAATTTACTACTTTAAAATATCCCAAAATTCCTTGTTAGAATAAAATTAGTTAGTACGCTACCCAAACTCAAAAAGATCTAAAACATTTTCAGTGTGTAGATCTTGCGAAAATAATATAAGTTACTCGTTTGAACTTCATCAAAATAAGTTCCTAGGTATACCTTACAAATTAGGAAAGAAACTGCTTAAAAAAGATTTCTTTTAGCGACACTTTTAAGTTAAAATTTTAAAACAAAGGTTCTTCCCCCTCTCTATTCACCTCTTCTTCTTCTTTTTCATAAACACCCAACAGAATTCTTACCCGAGACCACCTCACACACAATACCACTATGCATATCAGTTTACACACACATTGTTATATATACACATACTCACACCATTTTCTCATAATACACCTATATGTCTATAATCCTACACATAAATACACACAACCAATGCCCCCCCCCCTTCCCCCCAAACTTTCTCATACGAACTCACAGTAACACACACTTGCACATAAACTCAGGCAGACACATATATATACACATTTACACACACACACACACACACACACTTGATCTATACGGTAGCCCTGTAACATTCTCTTCTTCCACATTATTCCAACAAAACTCATGCTCACGGCTCACACATACTCCCACTGCCTTACGGCAGTGGGTTTTCTTCTCTTTCACACGCGGTAAGGCAGTGGGGTTTTCTTCTCTTTCGGACGCGGCCACATCAACACAGCAAATCCACGCAACCTATCAGCACCCCATCTGCCTCCATCCCACGGCAGCCATGGCTGCCTACTCACGAACCCATACCGACGACACCGCTGTCGCCGCCCCTCTTATGCGCGACAACCCTTTCACGGTAAATCTCAGCATCCATGGCAGCCTTCCACGACTATTTAATTTCTCCTTTTAAACCACCAATACTTTATAGCACAATCCAAAACCCACTTATCTTCATCAATTTAGTCATTTACGAATGTAAATAAATGTGTAGAATTTTACCGAGAAGATTCCCCAGAAAATCTCTTGCCAAGTTTCTTCCTCACTCCTGTATCTCTGCTCTACCGTTTTCCCAAAAGATCTCAGAAGACTAGGGTCAGCTGCCCACACACACACATATAGCAGAAAACCTAGGTTGAAAATTTACAATAAACCCCTTCTAAATTTGATAATTATATGAGGTCTACCCAAAGATCCTTTTTTTTAACGGTGTTACCCAACCCCATTACTATAATCGTCGCTAAAAGTTGTTGGAACAATATGCATGCAAATTAAAAGTTCAACACTAACAATTTCAATTTTACCTGAAAAGTAATAAAATAAGTGAAAAGAACAAAAAAAAGTTTTGGGGTATTACATGAGAGTGCGGTTGCTGTGATTTTTGTTTGTGTGTGTGTCCGTGCACGCCACTGCTGCTACGACAGCAGTGGCGTGGGTGTGTTTTAATGGTGACAAGTGGGGGTGGTGTGTAGTGTGTCATGGTGTGTGAAGGTGAGAAGTGTGAGGTTTGTGTAGTCGTGCGTGGGGCTGTTGTGGTGGGTGCATGAGTGTAGGTGGGGGCCATGATGATAAAGGAAATGGGAGGGGGAAGGCAGCGTGGAGAGGGGAAGGGTTGTGTGAGTGTTAGTGTGGAGTGCGATTTGGTGTGCGTATTAGGGTGTAAATAGGTGGAATTAAGTGGGAGACGGAGGAATTCCATGGCTGTTAGTGGTGAGGGGTTTGATTCAAAGAATAGGGAATAGTGACCGTAATCGTCACTAAAGGTTGTTAGGTTATTTTAGTCTACTAATCGAATTTTTAAAAATATCTCGGGATAGATTTAGACAAAGTATTGTGGAAAAATCTCAGATTTTTCTGAGGTCGGGAAGGGGGTTAATTGATACAGTTATATGAAATTTTGCAGTGAAATTTAAAATAGCAAACTAACGTGATTTCACGCCAAACTTTTATGAGGACCCTAAAATGCTGATATGTTTCATTTCTTAAAATTTCATGTCGTTCCGAAGTCAATAGCTATTTTTGGGCGAACTGGCTTTTAAGCACTCAGTCCGAACACGGGTTCAAAATTTTCGGACGAAATGTTTTTAAAATACTTTTTAACTCAAAAATGACTCGACATGCTTAAAATAGCATTTTGGTCATTTGCCGCCTAAATGGGGTATTTTGATAATTTCCTAATAAAATTTTTCGAGGGACTTTTTGATCCGAAAATGGATATAATACATCTAAAAGTGGTTTTAAAGCAGTTTTGAGGTGTTGATGGTGTAGCGGCCATTAGGGTGTATTTTGATAATTTATTATGTTACCGCTAAATTTTTTGGGATACGCGTAATTAAGTGTATGGAGTGACGAGAAGCGAGAAATGGTATTGATACGCCCAAAATGAGGGGAGGTTTGTTCTCGCTAATGAGTCGATAAGGCTAGGCTAAGGATTCAGGTATCGGATCGGATTAACTAGCTGTTGTAAGACGCTATAAACGGTTAAATGGGAAGGGGTAGAATGCAGAGTGCGTATATGCTTGAATGATGTGTAACGAGCAGGGTATTATTTGACTAAGTGATACCGCTTGTTGTGATCAGAGGTTGCAAGATGCTTCGGCTATAAGTCAACAAGGTAAGGACAATGCGGTTCTGATATGCTAATTTATTGTGTCGATTAGCATGCCATGTTGATGACGTTTTGTTAGATTCTTGTTGTTATAATTTGACACCGGGAGTCATTGTGACCGTATTCATTTATTTGAATTATGCTATTAAGGACTTAGGGTAGAATCAGTTCCTTTGGTCCACCTCGTTCATGAAGTTTGGTAAGAATATGTAATATCCTGCACTTTTGGGAAAAGGTTAAAATAACTATGGAAACCTTCAAAATAAATGGGCGTTGATTTTGAGAAATGCTCGGATAGTAATGGAGAATGAAATATTAAAATATCTTCGGGGTTCAAAATGTAATTTTTTAGGGGGCCATTTGTAATTTTAAAAAACTTTGGGGGCACAAATAGTGATGAAAAATAATGAAATGAGTGATATTGTATGTTTTAGTGACATCTAACTAATTAATAAATATTAGGAGAGTTTTGGGACAAAATATAAATTTTGAAATTTTTGGGGCCTTTTTGTAAGTTTGGAAATTTGAGGGACTATTTTGTAATTTTTAAAATTTTGTGTCTAGGTGCTAAGTTTTTGAGAAAAATTCTCTCAATTGGTGCCACCTTTTGCTAAGGTGTTGGTGACTGTGACTAATCAAAGGTTAATATAAAAAAATAAAATTTGAAACTTTAGGGAATTAAGAGAGAGAGAGAGAGAGAGAGAGAGAGGGAGGGAGGGAGGAATTAAGGAAAATTTGATGACCAGTAAATAAGAACAAAGAAGGGGAAAAAAAGACAGTAACTGAAGAACAGGGAAGAATTCAGCAGAGAAAGATTGAGGAATTCCTTTAAAGTGATCTCCCAACTATTTTTGTATGTGTGATTTAGTGTGTGTGTGTGTGTGTGTGTGTTTACTATGTGCGCGTTCAGTTTGTGTTGTGTGCGTGCGTGCGTGCAAGATTTAAGTGCTTTGTGTGTGTGTTTAGTGAGGATGTGTGTGTATAATGGCTGTAGAGGGTGTTAAAATGAGTGTACCACTAAATTTAGAGAGTTTGGTGCATCTTTCAGTGTGTATTTATGGTGCGTGAAGTGAGACAGTGTGTGTGTGTGTGTTACGAGTGTGTATAATTGTGTAATTATGTGTGTGATGGTGCGCTTTAGATGTGTTAGGGTGTGTAAATTAGGTAGTGTAATGGATTAGGAATATTTTGGTGTGAGTTTGGTAGGGTAGCAGAGTGCATAGGTGAGTTGTGTGAGTGTCTGTGTTTGGCAGGAGGTAGGGGACGAAGTGTGTGTATGTAAGGCGAAATAGTATGTGTTTTAATTTGAATAGTAACTGTAAGTGTCCCCAATAATAGAAAATCAATTAGGCAGTTTTAATCTAATTTTTTTATGAATAGTTAGGTTCAAAATTAGACAAAGTCTAAAACAGTACCCCCAGATATTTTTACGAGAAGTACGCTTTGGAATTTTTCAGAGTTTGCAAAGGATGCCAAATAAGGGTACCGATTAAGAGAAATTTTGGATTTATTTAACATAGTAAATCAAGTTATTTTAATTTAAAAATTGTAGAAAATCCTTATTTTACAGTTATGTTTCATATTATAAAATTTTGTGTCATTCTGATGTCGATAGGTATTTCTAGCCGAAACGGGGTCTAAGCGCTCGGTATGGACATCGGTTCGAAATTTTCGGACAAAAATTTTCTAAAATAGTTTTTAGCCCAAGAATGGCTTTACAATGCTAAAAGTAATGTTTTAAGATGTTTTTGAGATTTTTCCAGAGCCGGGAACCCCATGGGGTATTTTGATAATTTGTCACCCTAAGGAGATATATTGGTAATTTCACTTGTAAAACGTATTTTGCATAAATTCACATATGGTAAGGATATATTAGTGATTTCACTTTCGGAAAGGTTGTGAGAGGGTATTTTAGTAATTTGCCACCCAGAAGGGTATTTTGGTAATTTTACCTATAAAGGGTGTTTCAGGGTAAATTCACATACAAGGAGGTTATTTTAGTGATTCTACTTACGGGAAGGTTGCTTCTAGTGATTTAAGTCTGAGAAGGGCATTTCGATAATTTTATCCCTAAGGGCATTTTGGTAATTTTACATATCCGATGAGGAAGGTTTATTTTTAAAAGTATGCATGAGTCTGTATTAAGTTATGATATTGTATTGTAGGTTGTGTTCTAATTATTCGATTATTCCGTTTAGGTTAAAGCAACAGATTTTTTCGGTTAGATAGCGTAGCTTCGGATCCAGATAAGGGTTTCTATCTGAATTTCAGGTAAGGATTCTATCCGAACCCTTATTTCGATAACTTGTACTCGTAAGTATTCTTTCAATTTACGTATGGCTATTGTTGCACACTGAATTGTATATTGATATCAGCATATTATCTCCAAGGAAACCACAACATTGAGCCTGCATCGGTTAATTGGAAATCTTATCGATGCTCGCTTATTATTGCATGTTGGGCATATTCTCTAATTGTTTGCATTCTTTCTTCTAAACTGTTGTGCCTAAATTTTCTATCGTCTGTAGTCGAAGTTTCCCGCATTTCAGATGGTGGTAAAGTGAGACTACAAGGAATGTTTGAAAGAACCCTTTCCTTTTGTGAGGTAATGGCCACGAGATAATGGGATGATCTTCTTAGACCTTGGGACTAAAACAAAAATAGGTCAATCCATCACAATTTCCTAGTTCTTCTTGGAACTTCTGCTTTACACTTTCCTCTCCATATTTAGAGGCTCTTTTATGACCCGGGACACATGGAAAAAGAGATAGTGTACTTTTTCATTCCAAACTTTCTTTGCGAGCTTCTGTTTAGAATTGTTGTAGCTGTTTGTTTGTGGTTATTCTGGAATTCTGAGTGATGACTTATTTCAGTATGTCTATTGTTATTGAAACCAGAATTGATTTCGGTAGTTTGAGTTTATGTTAATGCTCAATGATATTATTGATTTTGTGTTGACCTGGAAAATCGTCCTTTGGGAGGCGATATAAGGTTGGATTGTTATTGCTTCCTATGGGGAAGCAGGCCTTCCTTGATCGATGAAGGGGACGAGAAGTTATATACTGGTACATCATGCATGTGTACACCGTACTGGCTTTGCCTGAATGGCATCGCGACAGACCATGATCAACGTCTTTGATTTTATTGACATTGCATCTTACCGTGACTGTTACAAAATTGACCGAAAAGGATTGTCTCAAATGATCTGTGTGCATTTTGAAATCCTTTGGAAAACTATCATTGTATTTTGGAGTGATGGCTTTGAAGATGATCTTTTATTGATTGTTTTGGAACCTGCCATGATTGTCATTGTCTATTTTGGTATTTATTTATGATGAATTTTGATCATTTTGATAATCATTGATTTTATGATCGTTTGAAGTATTTTGAAAATCATCGTCGGTTCGGTTCAATGGTTTTGTAATTCTTTTGGTAGTCCTTATACAATCTTACTGAGTTCTTAAAAGCTCACCCTTCGTTTGACTCCCTTTTGTAAGTGATGATAAGCTTTAGCATGTTCAGGAATGGATTAGAGTTGTGTGAGATTCTGATCAGCTCACCACTACTATATAATAAGATCTGTGCATGGGCCTATACTGTCGACTCATACTATAGATGTTCAATGTTGTAAAGAACATGGGTTTAATAGTTCAAGTTCAAGCAGTTTTGTAATCTTGTATTTGAAGAATTTAAGTTGATATCAGATTAAATGTTTTGAAGTATGTGTCAGTGAATAGGATTTGGCAGGTCTGACTGAATTGGTAGGTCAACGTTCCGAGAGTGCAAGGCGATGGAGCTCTAGATTTCAGGGGTGTTACAGAATAATAGGGGTCCTAGTATGCTATAATTTGATTCGATTAGCATAGCTGTCGTTGGTGATGATGGGGGTTGTTGTGAGATGTCAGCAATTATTGATAGCTGATATTTCTCTTGATTGAGAACGTTGTTGAGGACTTGTGGTTAAGTCTCTCCCATGTCTGCCCTGTCGTTGATTAATGATGTTACATAGAGATGGACGCATTGTTGTTGTAATATCCCACATCGGATGTGGAATAGTATGAGATGACTCTTATAAGACCTTGCCAAGGAACTCATAAGTACCTACTTGGCTAGCCCTTTTGAGGGAGGCATTGCCCTGTGGTGGGGCGTAGACCGGGTTGTTACAGATGGTATCAGAGCCGACTCTCGAAAACTCGGGCTGGGCTATCCAGTCGGGTTGCCGATGGTTGGGGAAACGAAGGCAAGCCCGGGTATATCCCACATCAAGAGGATGGTTGGGGCAACGAAGGGTGAGCCCGGTATATCCCACATTGGCTAGAGAGGAAGATTCTGGGCTATGTGTGATTGAGCTTTAGCGAGGACGCTAAGGTATAAGGAGGGGAGATTGTAATATCCCACATTGGATGTGGAATAGTATGAGATGACCCTTATAAGACCTTGCCAAGGAACTCATAAGTACCTACTTGGCTAGCCCTTTTGAGGGAGGCAATGCCCTGTGGTGGGGCCGTGGATCGGGTCGTTACAGATGGTATCAGAGCCGACTCTCGAAAACTCGGGCTGGGCTATCCAGTCGGGTTGCCGATGGTTGGGGAAACGAAGTCAAGCCCGGGTATATCCCACATCAAGAGGATGGTTGGGGCAACGAAGGGTAAGCCCGGTATATCCCACATTGGCTAGAGAGGAAGATTCTGGGCTATGTGTGATTGAGCCTTAGCGAGGACGCTAAGGTATAAGGAGGGGAGATTGTAATATCCCACATCGGATGTGGAATAGTATGAGATGACTCTTATAAGACCTTGCCAAGGAACTCATAAGTACCTACTTGGCTAGCCCTTTTGAGGGAGGCATTGCCCTGTGGTGGGGCATGGACCGGGTCGTTACAGTTGTGGTGAAATGTCGGCACTTATTGGTAATCGACATTTCTCCTATTTAAAAATGTCGTCGAGGGCTTGTGGCAAATTTCTCTCGAGCCGCCCTGTCGTTGTTTGGTGATGTTATGTGGTGGTTATGAGATGTCGATAACTATTGACGACCGATATTTCTCTCATTTAAGAGCATTAGTGAAGATTTATGGTTAAATTTCTCTCGAGTCTGACTTGTTGATGATGCTTATGTTGAATCCTTGTTGTTATCTTAGAAACGTCATTTGATCATTTGACCCGGTATCTTTTGTTTGGGTTGTACTTTTGAGGACATAAGGTGAAATAATTTTCCCTTCGTCTGCCCCATGAATGAAGCCTTGTTGTTTCAGCTATAACACGGTTAGGGACAAACACTCTTTGTGAGTTCCCTTCTTGATGACAACGTCTCTTTTATTTATTTGAGACTGAGATGAACATCCTGTAAAATGGAACATCAAATGAGAAGGATGGCCTGCAAAATATGATCACTGACCAAAAAGAATGTATGGCGCTCGAGTCGAGTCTATCGTGTTTGGTCTAGTCCAATCAGTCGTGTCTGAGTCTGCATTGCATTTGATTTTATTTTGATGTTAATGATTTTAATGACTTGTATTTCATTGATGTTTAATTTGGCAATTCTTGTGTTAATGTTCACTTGCATACTCAGTCAGTCAGTCAGTCTTGTCCATGAGGAGGTGGCAATAGTGCTGTTATGTTGGGCCTTGAAGCCGCTCAGTCTGACGAAAGAAAAAAAATTGTTTGACAAGTTACATTGATGCTAAAATTTTTTGTAAACTCTTGATTCATTGTTATCATTGAGATGATTATCACTCCTCCGAATCTCTATAATCATTTGTACACGATACTCCTTGTGATGTCTTTACTTGGCGATTTGCGTTCATTCCTTATGTTGTCCTGTGTAGGTTATAAGATTGACCAAGAAGAACCCTAGGAAGGGAAAGGAAGCAAAAGCTAGAACTTCTGAGCGACGTGATAAATTGAGCGAAGTGAGAGACAAGTTAGAAAAGGTAAGATAAAGGTTGAGCAACAGGGTATGTCAAGAGAAACTACACGACTACAGCCGTGTATTATGTGGTAGTGTTTACGTCGCTTAAGGACTTGAAGATCTTCCGTTGCAGTATGATGTATGTTTGTCAGAAAATTTTTGTAGGGACGCATTTTGGAGTGCCAATTAATGACTAAAGATGTATGAAGGTGTAGTTGCGCTACATTTTGCACAGGGTTTGAATATGATTATGATCGATAACTTAGCCTGGTGATGTCACTAGGGTTGAGGGTATCACAAGTTGGTATCATATTGATTAATGATGAAGGTTTTGAAGATGCCAAAGTCATTTTCGTGATCTTTTTGCATTCAAAGATCCTTAGGACTTATTCCTTTTTAACTAAATTTGATGATGGGTATAATGATGTTGTGTAATTATGTGTAATTTGATTAGAACTTTAAGACGTGTTGTGTAATGATCTCTTTAGAGTTACGTAATTTGATTTGAACTTTAACAGATGATGTATAATGACATTGTGTAATGACACTCTTTTGATTGTTGTAATCTAATTAGAATTTTAAACTTATGCTTGCTTGTTTATTTCTTTGAGTTTTTGTTACAAATTCGTTTTTTTTTTTGGGCCTAGACTGGAGTCTAGCCCAAACATTTATCCGTTCAAATCGAACCCTTCGAACGTGGTTTGGTTAATTTTTTTCCAAACCCGATGTTGGTCGATTCGGGTTGGTATTCAGCCTCCAAACCAAACCAACTGAATCCTGCTCACCCCTACCAGACGCAGTCCAAGAGCTGCCACTCGACCATATGCATATTATAGTGCACTATTATCCGGCTTGGCTAAGAAATACTCAATCATGGGAGAAAGCTTAATATGCTCACCTCGGATAAAGGACCTAGCCCTCTCTTGGCTAGTTCCCAACAAGCCTATGAGGGACATAATGTAGCCATCTTGAATGACCTGAACAACAATGGGTAAATTAGCAGGGATATCCACTAAAGCGAGAATTCTTCATGATTCAGGCAAAGCTCGTCCAAGCCGAATCGGAAGAAACGATCTTTAGAATCCCAAATTTGCACACAGCTCGGAGACTATCTTCATGGATAACTACCATTTGCAAATCATGACTGGCTTTAGACTAAAACACCTATCCAGATGATTAAGCTCAACCTTGTTAAAGGAATCAACAAAAGCTTAGAACCGTGATTCTTCTGTCTATCAATAATTGCCTGGAGCTTGCAGATCGTGGGATTATCTTCGAAGGCCATTGGGAGTTCTTCTGAGAGAATGACAGTCGAATGCCCCCTTCGAAGATGAGTCCCAAATATACAAGAAGAGAGCCCTAAGTTTATAGAGACAGGACTCAAAAATTAAATAAAGTTCATAAAAGCTTATCGGACAAACCGGACGGTTTTTGAAAAACTGGCCGGTTTTCCTTTTGTAATGAATATTTCTAAAAGTTAATCTCTCTGATCAACTGTCCGGTTTTACCAGAAAATTTGATTTTTCTTCTGATCAACCGTCCAATTTTACCAAAAAAGTTTATTTTTCTTCTGATCAACCAGTTGATTTTGTGAAAAAGTTGGATTTTTCTTCTGACTAATTGGCCGATTTTAAGCTTGAGTTCAGAAAAATGTCATAATCATCACTGACAAACCAGCTGCCTAATCAGTGCCTGCGAAATTTTACAAATCTTGCCTATTTTGAGACCAAACCTTGCCTGTTCACAATCAAATTCAATTCATTCCATTTCTCAACCTTTCCTCCATTCTTTCTATGCAAGTATGGGTGCATCAAAATAATCCATCTACATAGCAATTCAATAATCAATATGTGCTACTGAATAAAGAATAGTCAAATACAAGAAAGTTTGATAAGTTCCCAATGAATCTAAGTCCTATTCTAAGCTAATCAAGCAAATATCAATTCCTCCGGGATTTGTTCGGCCTAGGCACTCCCGCGTTGCCGAATCCCGAGGACTCGTCGCCTCGTTTAGCCTCATACTCCTTATCAGGGTAGCAGAATCCTGCCAAGCACAAGATATACTTTTTACTATGGGAAAAAGCACATAACTCGTTCAGGAAAAGATCAAAGCCAGTCTCGGCTATTCCACTACCAAATTAGGGGACCCCCCATAATGGATGTTTGAGGGGATGGGCTACACGATACCAAGAAAAGAGCCATCTGGTCTGTACGTAGAGTGCATGAAAAATAACACCGGAAACTAGTATAGGCCCTACTTTGCATGGGAATGGTTAGCGTGTGGAAAAGCGCAAAATAGTTTGTGTAATTGAAAGGTAATCCCCGAAGACATACCTCCTCAGTGAAAAAGTGGTTGCTAAGGTGTGCTTCTTGGGGAAGACTAAAGGGGGGATTGTAGGTATTTATAGTTATAAGGACGTATTCCTAGAAACCGAAGCCAATAGTAAAAACAATTTGTAATCTAGGAGGTATGACTTTTTGATATTCCTAGCGGTTCACATACTCTGAGTTTAAGAATAGCCATGGACAAATAGAAAGAACATATACGGACACAAATTAATGAATTTGATGTGAGGATATAAATCCTTACCTCAGTGATTCGGATGAAAATCCTTACCTAGAGTCCAGCAATAGCCACAACTATTCCAAAGAAAGAAGTCGAACACAAGATGATATATTTTAGGGTTCAGATCGAAATCCTTACTTAAGAATCTGATAAAAATCCTTACCTCAGTTCGAAGATAAGCTAATCGGAAAATCTTTTATTTTTAACCTAAATAAAGCAATCTAGTTATTATACTACTGTGAATAGCACGATAATATAAAAACACTACCAATTTATTCCTACTTCTAGAATGACCCACTCATTTGGTATCTAAATTTATCAAAATAGCCCTCATGTGTAAAATTACCAAAAGTATCCCTCTTATATTTAAATCACCAGAACACCCTTCGCACAAGTAAAACCACTAAAATATCCTTACCATATTTGCATTTACCCAAAAGTACCTCTTGTATGTAAAATTACCAAAACACCCCCCCTCGGGTAAAAAATTACAAAATACCCTTGATGCCCCTTGCACTGAAAAAATCTCAAAGACACTTTAAAACGCTCTTTTGAGCAACCCGAAGTCGTTTTTTGGTCTAAAAATTGTTTCAGAAAATTTTCACTCAAAAATCATGAAAACGGTGTTCAGATTAAGGGCTTATAGGCCTGTTCCGCTAAAAGTACCTATCGCCCTTGAAATGGCACGAGATTTTAGATTCTGAAACATATAAGTAAAATAAAGTTCTCAAAAAATGTTCAAATTAAAATACTTTGGTTTGCTATACTAAATAAATCAACTCTCCCTTTTTATCGATACCCTAATTTAACATCCTTTACAGACACACAGAAAATTCTCAAAAATTTTCATAGTATAGGTCTCGTAAAAATCTCTTTTTACTTTATCAGATTTTGTTCCCGACCATTTTTAAAAATTCATACAAAAACTATCTAAACCCTAGCCCCCCTTAGTGACAATTACAGTCACTATTCATGAATTAAAACATACACTACCACACAGTAACACACATACTCTTATCTTCTACCCCTCTCCTCCCCCCCCCCCCCCTCACACACATACAGCAACACATAAACACACAAACCTACACCTAAGTGCACCTAAGCGTGCGCGCGCCCACAAACACACACACACAACACATCTTATATTCACTTAAACACACTACATCCGAAACAAACACACATTAAACACTGTAGAGCAGCAGACCTGTTGCTGCTTGCCCCGCCCTTCACCCCTTTTCTCGCACACAACACCTCACACAACACACATACATACACACTCTTGCACCCCCAAAACACACATACCATCACAGCACCACTGCTGTCATAGCAGCAGTGTACATTCCCCAGACACATAGAGCATATAACATACACACACACACACACACACACATCACAGTATAACACACACTGATTCACGATTGCTAGGGCAGCCTTGATTCCCCCCACCCACCCCCACACCCCCTGACTCATATCCAAACACACATTGAATCACTTAACGCCCACATATGCAGACACACAACAGATAAACACACACACACACACACACACACACACACACACACACACACACACAGAGTAACCCAGTAAAATTTACCAAACAGAAAAAGGGATTACCCTAGGGTTTTTCCTCAAATTTTTCCTTCCTTCTTTCTTCTCTTCTTCTTTTCCTGCTCGAGTTTCCCTCTCTGTTTCTTTTCTTTATTCTTTCCCTTTTCTGTTTCTGTTTTGTTTTTCTTTCCCAAATTTTTCTATTTTATCTTTCTCCCTTGTTTTATATTTAAATTAGATTAGTCACCCTTCTAATAAAGTAAGAGGTGGTACCCATTAAAAGAATTTCTCTAAAATTTTTACACATGTCAAGCCAAATTTTCATAATTGCAAAATAGCCCCCAAAGTTTCCATATTTACAAAATGACCCCAAAACTTTACAAAATTATATTTTGAACCCAAAGTCATTTTAAACTTTCTTACTCTACTAATACCCGAGTATTTCTTAAAATTATTACACTTTTATGTTTTGATTCATAGATAATTATTTTAAACAGCTCAAAAAGTGCGGGATGCTACACTCGATGACTAATCGTCATTCCAGTTAGCTCTGGCTTCTAGATGTGCTTTCGTGTTTAAGAGACCAATTGTAATTACACATGATTTTCTAGTATCTTTAGATGACCAATCATTGTTACAGTTGGTCTGGCTTCTAAGGATGCGCCCCTTTCTGGAGACCAATCATTGTTACTGTTGGCTTCAGCTCCAGATAAGGTTTAACTTCGCTTTCCTAATAGCCTTAGACGACCAATTGTTATTACTGCTTGCTCCAGCTTATAGGTATGAGCCATTTTCTAGCGAACAATTATTGTTACTGTAGGCTCCGACTCCAGACAAGGTTCAAAATCACTTGCCCTTGTAACGTATTTCGACAACCGGTCGTTCTTACTATTGGCTTCAACTTCAAACAGTATTTCTGTATCTTGACGAGCTACATTGGTCTGATTCCTCCCCAGGGGATACTTAGAAGCCTTGTAACGATTCGACCTCATATTTGTGTCATGGTCCACGTGTCTATTCAGTCTTATGGTTTTTCCATATTTCACTAAAAACATGTGTTGTTTTGATGATGTTGCTGGCAAGCGAGATCCTCACTGAGGAGCTTTGGAAAAACCCTATTTTTGTAGTCATTTTTGTAATTCTCTCACAGAGGAGCTCCCTTAGATAATGTCTCGAAATTTGCAAAAAAAAGTTAAAGTAAAATTGTGGGATGAAATGTTCATTTTCTGACAAACAGGCCAGTTAGTTGACTTTTGTCAATCTACAATTTTTATCAAATATTTCATCTTATCCCAGATTGAAGATTGATATGGTAAACTTTATCATCATCGGTGCCCCCAAAGCTCTATAAAAAGGTCCCTTGGTCTAGATTTTCAAGGGTTTTAAAAAAATCTAGCTTTTAGTTCCTAGAGCTTTTATGAAATTTCTCCTTAAAGTGGTATACCATCTATTAAGAGAAATTAACCCTTCATACTCACTTGAAAATGTTTTTAATCTCTTGGATCGTGGATCCTCCAGAGAGCGTTCCTAAGTCGTCAAAACAAGCGGATTCACAAGGTATATTTAATAGGTTTCTAGTTTAGTTCAAAAGTCTAGAATTGTCTCTCATTTCCCGCGATCACACTTCACTTCAATTATCAAAATCATAAATGAGTCTTTTCATTTCTTGGTTGAAGTCTAAGACCAAAGTATAAGTCGCCTCCCGTAGGACTAGAGTCGAACTACGAAGGTTTGATTACGATTTGTCCGACCGAATATGTAGGCCATTCGACCCCTGATGTCGAGTTCAAGCCAATAATCTAGAAATAAGGCCAAAAACTAATTGAAATGAAGTAGAGACTGAACAACATGGATGGTGCCTAACACCTTCCCACTATGTAACTTAGTCCCCCATTTTTCAGTTTTCGATAGACTAGTTGTCATTTGGACATTTTTAGAGTAATTTTCGAGTTTTTCTTATGTCCTTTGTTTAATCATATAAGATGGCGACTCCTAATATCTCCCTTATGGGGAATTTTCTCCAAGGCAGTTCACTACAGTTACAACTCGGTTGAGGACTAAAAAACTAGGATAACTAGACTTGAAAAGTTTTTATTGCTTTTTTTGGCATTTTTGTATTTTCTTTGTGTTGTATAACATGTATAATGTGATTGGTACTTGTGCTTTTATTTCTATGTTTCACACATGCGCACGTCTATCTCTATCCCACGCACTCGAGGGCAATAGTTGAAACCTTTGAACCTCCTGGTTAGAGACTCTCAACTGTACCCTCAATCTCCAAAGCCTTGTACTAAATGCGCCTCCTGATTTCTTGGTATATTAAACAACTTGTACATGTACTAGTGATTGCCTATTATTAACTACCTCAGTTACGGGTTGAAGGTATATGGTATAATCCGAGCCGAAGGAGTGACCTTACACCGGCATTGAAAGAAAAACCACACTACCAGACCTTTTGGTGTTCAACCTTTTTTGGGAGAACCTGTATCGGGGTATGGCATATTGGCAAGGAAACCAGCCAGTATTCTATAAGCTAACTGGTAATTTCGCACAAGAGGGAAGACTTTGAGTAACTAGTCAGTTTTCCACGCTCCTAACCAGATGGTTAGTCAGTAAGTGCAGTACTTGAAAATTTCAAAACTGGCTAGCTTATACCCAAGCCCTAAACCTATTGGCCAACCAGGCGGTTGGTTCACTCACCAAGTGACCTGACGGTTAGTCAGCTTCTTCCTATCCAACAAAGTTTTTCCAAGACAAACCCGAAGACCAACTAACGAACAGACCGGTTCACTCACCAAGTGACCAGACTGTTAGTCAGTGTAATATCCCGAATCTAGGGTTAGCTGGTTGTTATTACTTTAGTGACAATTTCTATCAGTGATGTCCCTTTGAATCTTATAGCGACAATTTTGAATCATAAGAAAAATTTAACGATAACAAGATATTATTGATATTGATTTATATCTTTGGTAAAGATTAGCGTTAATTGGTATTTTTCAAAAAAACAAAAAACCTTTAGCGACAATTTTATACATAAGTTAGCATCGATATTTTATCAACAACTTTTAGTTACGAATTAGTGTAGCGAGGTTAGGTAATAAACCTTTAAATTCTTTTACTACGTTAATCGTTCATAAAATAACTATATTGGACATTACGTAATAATAGATGTTCCAGGTAGAATTTAAATGACTCATGAAATGGAAAGGGGTTTATGGTAATTACACGATTTAGGGTTACATATATATATATATATATATATATATATATATATATATATATATATACATACATCGTGAGGGAGCAGCCACATCACGATTCTTTTCCTTCTCTTCTGGAGCCCGGTTGAGAGAGAAAAGGATGCTAGGGGAAAGAAGGAAGCTAGCAGATTTATCGACAATTGATTCATCTCTTTCAGTAAGATTTTCATTTAATGTACATGGTTATATACATATACATATCTGGGTACAAACTACATGGGTTTAAAGGGGTCGTGGCTGTTGTCGTGGGATAATTTGAGAGAAAAAGGGGAAGGGGACTGGCGCAGAATAGCGGTGGTGTTGTTGTGTAGTTTGATGGTAGTGTGGGTATTCATGTGGCATGAACTAGATGAAGAGAAAAGGGGCTATCGTGCTACGGTGTGCCGTGGATGATGGCCACGATATGGGGGACGGTGGGTGATGGAGAGAGAGAGAGAGAAACCTGCGGTGTTAGTGTCGAGTGAGTATGCCTTTATATATGGGGATTGTAGTGGGAAAAATATATGGGACATTGTGTGGGTATATGCGTGAGTTGTAGCTATGTGTGAGTACTGTGTAGTGTAATATTTCTTGGATGAGATGAAGGGGTGAGTGTAACAGCAAGAGAGAAACGAAACTGGGGAAGGAGATGAGCTGCCATAAGGTAGTAGCAGAGGTGTGCTTGTACTGGGTATTTTATGGTTTATAAGTTGATGGTGTTGCTGTGGGTTGACAAGGGTGATGGGGCGTGTACATGGAAGGGGTATTGAGTTGTGGGTATATTGGTCTGTGACCATTAGGGTGAACGTGTGTGTGTGTGGTAAAGTGTGTGCTGTTGTAATGGGTCTACGTGGTGTTGGTTGTGTCTAGTGTGTGAGATGTGTTGAGAGCAGGTGGTGAGTGGTGGTGCGCACAAGTGCACTGTGGCTCGTGTAAGGTGTGCAAATGGTGGCTATTGAGTGTTGAATGAGTTGAATGCGTGTTGCTGTGTGCATGAGTGTGTGTGAACAAGGTGGTGTGTAGTGTGTGCACAGGTAAGTGTAATGGGTATGTGTGGTTAGTTGTGTGCTTATGAGAGAAGGTGGAAGTGGGGGGTTGTGTGGATGGAAACTGTGAAGTGCATGAGTGTGGTGAGAGTGTGCGTGTATTTATGTGTGGTTTAGTGTGTGTCCAAGAGTGCAAGATTGTTTGTAATGAATGTTGAGCTTTGGGAGAAGTAAGTGAATGATTGATGTATGGACATGGGTATAAAATGTATGTGAGGGTGTAATATAAACTGGTGCAGTGGGAAGAGACGAATGGGTTGAGAGAAGAAGAAGAAGACATTGACAGAGAGAAGGAAAAGTTTTGGTTTAAAAATGGAACTTAAAAGTGCCGCTAATGGTAATCCCTTTTAGCAGTTACCTTCCGAATTTTTAATAAATATTTAGGAATTTATTTGGACAAAACTCAAAGAAGTAACTTAGGTTTATTTTTCAAGACCTACACATAGTAAACTTTTAGATTTTTTTGGAGCTCGGGAAGAGTGCTAACTAATTTTATTCGTAAAAGAGAATTTGGTGTATTTTAGAATAGTAAATTAAGTTGTTAAAATTCTGAAACTTCTACAGTAATCTTATATAGCTAACATAAGCTATTTTCTAAAGTCTAAAAAGTTTTTAAAGTCGTTTGCTATTTTTAGCACCATTAGTAGCGTAACGTTTGAACGGCAATCGCTTAACGCACTACTATTGCAATAGTTTACTAAACTATTTTAAAGGACATTTCCAAATAGATTTAGGCAAAATATAAAACTAAAACTTTCCTTATTCTTGGGAAACCTTTGACGTGGAATTTTCTCAGATTTTTCTGGGCATGGGAAGTGTCTCAAATAATTTTATTTTTAAAACAGGCTTTTGAATTAATTAACATAGTAAACAAGATTTTTCTGAGCCTAGAATTTTATAGTGATCTAAAATCACTGTGACGCTTGAGTGTCTTAAATTTTGTGGCATTTCGGTGCCGTTGGACATATATTTGAATCATGTGCATTAACGCCCGATTTAAAGAGCGACTTAGGGTTCCGAGTAGAAAAATTTTCCAAAAGGCCATAATGGTCCGATAATTCCACCTAGCAGTTTAAATTATTCTTTTGGGTTATATGGGGGTAAGTAATGGTGCGTTTGAGGTCGGGGATAAATAGGAATTTACTGTAGTCTGGGGGCGGTTGGGTAAATTCACTCACTTGAGAGAAACTTAATGTTAGGGTATGTTCGAACAACAATGAATAACACCCGTGTAAATTGCTATTTAGGTTTCAGTAGAAAAGGGATATGGTGTTGACCGATGATGCTTTCGGGTTAAAGCACGCACATAGATATAAGGAAGAATGGCATTGAAGGCTTTTGAGCAGGATGTAGCAGTATGATCGCCGCTTCAGAGATTTTGACGTGAGGAATGTGTAACGTCATGTAAGTGACCCTTGATTCAACTAGTGTTTTTACATAAAATGTGTATGCTTATCTACTGTTAAAAAGTGATGTTTATCATCGACATTTTTTTTTATTTATGTTTAATTGCTCTGACTTGATTTGCCAAACAAAGTTTTTAATGGTTTATTTCTCATTTAAAAACCGGACCAGCATTTAATTGATAGTTTGCTTAGAGAATGCAAACAAACTCATATTCGAAATGTTTTGGCATTTGACGTATTTGCAAATATTGAACATGTTGAAAGCTATCGAAAGTGGTTGTGTTTACGATGAACGAAAAGGTTGTCTTTTTGTTTATTCGATTGTTGTGCCCCATATCCTCGAGGGAAAGTAAGATTGCGGGCCTTGGTCAACAGGGCTTGCACGTTGATGCACAGTACTGTTGCTTGTGGTTCGCCCTTGCGTCCACAGATTATATTTATCTCAGAAAGGGGTAGGGATTGTGGGCCCTAGTCAGGGGGGCGTATACCCTGACCGAATAATATTTATCCCGGAAAGGGGTAGGGATTGTGGGCCCTAGTCAGGGGGCGTGTACCCTGATCGAATAATATTTATCCCAGGAAGGGGAGATTGTGGGCCCTAGTCAGTGGGCCTATACGCTGACCGCAGCATATCGTTAATGTTGGATTGAACTGGTTGTCATGAGTTTTGTGCTAATGATTTTATACCTCAGTTTTAATTCATGTACTATATTCCTTTACTAGATAATTACTTCATGATTTTAGATTCAAATGTTGCTATGATTTTTTAAAAGTGCATTATTTTCTGGAATGCCATGGTCCACCTGGTTGAATCATTGGTTACTTACTGAGCACGTGGAAGCTCATCCCTTACTTATCATTTCAGAGTTCAAAGTAAGGTGATGGTGAAGAGCATAGGAAGGAACAATTTGGCACTGAGCTCCGGAGACTGTATTGGTTGAGTCGCTAAAGATTTAGATTATTGGGTTAGTTTAGTTGTTAACAAATCAGTGTTATGATGAGTGTTAGCATAAGTGTTGTATTCAAGTATGAAAATGTAATTTAAGTTGTAGAAGTTTTAATTTCCGCTGCGGCATATGTTGGTTTTAGCGAGTAAGGCCTGGCAGAGCCCTCGGTTGGAGTCCATTGGGTCTGCGGCCGGTCACATGCCTAGCTCGCAGGCTTACCCGTGGGTTCGGGTCGTGACAGTCAGCTTCCTCCTATCCCACAAAATTTGTCCATGACAACCCTAATCCTACTAACCAACTAACTGATTCATTGACCGAGTGACCGGACAGTTAGTCAGCTTCTTCTTGTCCCAAAAAATTTCATCTGAAACCAACCCTAAGCCTACTGACCAAGCGGCAGGTTCACCCCCTTGAATGATCAGATGGTTAGTTAGATCCTTCCTATGCCAAATTTTTATCAAAACAAAACCCAACTCTACTGACCAATCGACCACTTCTCCACTCTTTATAACCAGACAATTACTCAACCTCATCCAACTACTTTTGAAAACCCAAAAAAATGACCTTTTTCACTATAAAAGCCTACCTCTCATCCCCTGCAAGGTATAAGCTTACCAATTAGATCTATGTGGTCTGTGTGTTCTCTATACAGTTAATGTCACGACCCGAACCCATAGGTGAGCCTATGAGCTAGCCACGTGACCGACCGCAGGCCCCTTCGAACACCTACCAGGGCTTTGTCAGGCCTTACTACAATCAAGTGACTCAAATTTAATCCCAACTTACAACTTTCAATAATCCAAATAAAGATCCTCATTGCATGTCTTTAAAAATTATTGAAGAAAACTCGAGGAGACCTAAGCTCCTTATATTAGTTCAAGCATAACGTAAATTAACATAGAACTAAATTCTCAACCTGTAAACTCTCATTATTCTAATAATTCTCTGCAGGCACTTTTCCCCTGTGTTGCTCATACGGCTCCCCTTCCCTTAAGTCATCACCTGAAAAATAAGGAATGAGCGAAAGCCCAGCAAGTACACCGACCATGTTCCTAAAATAAGTTTGTAATTCCAAAACATGCCATGGATTTTCTCTTAACAAATCAGTAATTCGATATTGTCATCCTTAAAAACATTTTTTAAATATGTACACACACACACACACACACACACACACACACACATATATATATATATATATATGAAGGCTCAAAAGGAGTTTCAAGTCAGAGTACAATCATCGATAATTTCATTCGCATCAAATACAAATATTTCTTTTCTTAAGTATACTGTGGTCAGCGTACGAGCCCCCTGACTAGGGCTAGAAATCCCTCCTACACCAGGGATAAAATTTTGTGGACACACGAGCGAACCACTAGCAACAGTACTCTACATCAACGTACAAGCCCCGTTGACCAGGGCCAGAAATCCAACATTCCCCTGTTGGATATGGCGCACAGCAACCAAGTCGAGTTTTATTGCTCATTCAACATGTACTCAGTAAAATTCTATGATTCACATGGCATTCTTTTAAACTACGTTTCTCATCAAATACTTTAGAAATAAAACATATGCAGAATAAAACTTTAGACTTTAATATGATCAAATCATATGTACGTATATAGGTTTAGCAAATACGTATATGAAGGAACATGGTAGGAGTACTTACCTCGCTTAACAACTGCTTCTGGTATTTGCTCAAAAGCCGGTCCTAGCTCTTGTCTATCGAAACCTATATAAAATTTTCACCGATGTTATTCATTGCCGTTCGAGCATACCTAAGCATTAAGTTTCTCTAAAGTGAGTCAAATTACCAAACTGCCCCTCGACTTTTGTAAAATTATCGATTTACCCCCGACCTCTAACGTACCATTACATACCTAGATATAAGAAAAAAAATTCTAAACAGTTAGGCGGGATTTTCGGACCATAATGGCCTTTTGAGAAATTTTCTGCTTAAGCCGCTCATTAAATTGAGCTCTAATAATCATGTGTTTCAAAAATATATCAAACAGCACCGGAATACTAAGAAATTTCAGACACTGAAGCATCTCAATACGTTTAGGTCACTGTAAAATTCTAGGCTAAAAATAATTTTGTTTACTATAATAAATAATTCAAAAACCTGTTTTAAAAATAAAATTGTTCGAGACATTTTCTATGCTCAGAAAATTTTCAAAAATGTCTACGTCGAAGGTTTCACAAAAATAAGGGAAGTTTTAGTTTTATACTTGTTTCTAAATCTACTCAGAAGAGGTTCTTAAAAATAATTTACAAACTATTGTAATAGTGAAGCGTATGCGATAGCCGATCGAGCGCTACGCCACTAATAACACTAAAAAAATAGCAAACGACTTTAAAAACTTCAAAAATTTATAAAGTACCTTATCTTAGCTATATAAGATTATTGCAGAAGTTTCAAAATTTAATAACTTAATTTACTATTGTAAAATACACCGAAGTCCCTCGTTCGGATAAAAGTAGTTAGCATGCTTCCCAAGCTCAGAAAAATCTAAACTTTTTTCTATGAATATATCTTGCAAAAATAATATAAGTTACTCTTTTGAGTTTTGTCCAAATAAATTTCTAGTTATATCTTAAAAATTCGGAGAAGAACTACTAAAACAATATTTCCATTAGCGACACCTTTGAGCTTAATTTTAAAAACAAAATTGTTCTCTCTCTTGCTACAGTATCTTCTTCCTCATAAACATCCAAAAGAGCCCTTACCCAAGACCACCTCACACATAATACCCATTATGCATATCCATTACATACACCTGCTATATACACACATTCTTACACCATTCTTTCATAACACACTTGTATGCATGTATATATATTCCTACTCATAAATATACACAACACACAATATATATATATATATATATATATATATATATATATATATATATATATATATGGCTGCCATGTAACCCTTTTCTTCTTCCCATGGCAGCTTCACTTATCTGTTGACACACACACAATATATGTGGCTGCCTTGGCAGCCATGCCTTCACACTTGCACCCTACACATACACTTGCATTCACACTAAAACAAACAAACACATACATGCTGCATGCGGTAGCTTCTCTCCCTCACACTCATGCAACAACACCCTCAAGACACTCACTCACTACTTCCCATAAACGCATACATCCACAACACAATATTGTTGCAGCCCCTTGGCTGTTGCTTCCCCTTCCCTTCGTCCCTTTCACGCACATAGTACACCATATCTTCGAAAACACTGCACCATCACTTCACCCCTCTCACCCGTGCACACACACAACCATCCCACACATACGTGCTACCCAAGGTAGCCTCCCCCTCTTCTCCACGCCCTTACACATAAGCATCAACCATGCGCACCCATATTTCCTCACGGCAGCTTCTCTTTTGAACCCGCACCCATTAAAATGCACAAATAAACACCCACAATACAACACCACTGCTACTGTACTGGCAGCGCTACACACTCACGCACACACAATATTTGCACATATCCCCCATAGCACAAGACACACACAAACGCACAAGCTGCCTTACGGTCGTCTCCCTCAACTTGTACACGCCACAGGAATACCCACATGACCATCAAAATACACAACACCACCATAGCTATTCTGCGCCAGCCCCCTTTTTCTCTCAAATTCTCCCACGACAACAGCCACGACACTCTAAGCCCATGTAGTTTGCACCCTTATATATGCATATATATAACCATGTACATTAAACGGAAATCTTACCGGAAGAGATGAATTGATGGTCGGTAAATCTGCTTGCTTCCCTCCTTCCCTTAGTATCCTTTTCTCTCTCAACCGAGCTCTAGAAAGAGAAGGAAAAAGAATTTGATGCGGCTGCTCCCTCACTAGGTATGCATATATATGTTACCCTAAATCGTATTATTACCGTAAACCCCCTACCATTTCATGAGCCATTTAAATTCTAACAGAAACATCTATTATTACAAAAATACCCAATATAGTTATTTTATGAACGATTAACGTAGTAAAAGAATTTAACGGTTTATTATCTAACCCCGCTACACTAATTCGTAACTAAAAGTTGCTAATAAAACATCGACGCTAACTATAGGTATAAAAATTGTCGCTAAAAGTTTCTAAAAATACCGTTTATGCTAATCGTCGTTAAAAATCTCAATCAATATCAATAATATCTGCTATCCTTAAATTATAAACTTATGATTCTAAAATTGTTGCCAAAGATCATTATTATAATGCTCCCCAAATTCGTCGCCAAAAGTTCAATAAAAAATCGCTCAAGCCAATCGATGCTAAATATCAGGTATAATTACTGTCGCTAATAAAATAAATTAACCGGCTAGACAATACCAAGGTTCAGGGTATTACATTCTCTCCCACTTATAAAAATTTCGTCCTTAAAATTTATGGCATTGACGATCTCCAAACACTACACTTCCACTACATAACTTTAATTTATAGTAGCCAACATAATGGCTAAGCACTGTTTAACCCCTTCATCGAAATTCATGTCTCACGATCATAAGTCAACAAGAAATATTTTCTTCCCATAAGTCAACTTCATTTAAATGAAAGTAGTCCTCAAAATTGGTGTTCCTTAGATCACTCTTCTTAATCATGGCTGATCCCAAATACCGTTGATAAGTTGTACCTCGAATATTAGTACTCTTAAATCTCAAGTTCCGTCTTACTAGAGTATTTCAACATGTTACGTTGTCTCCATTTATACAACCAATTCATTGCTGAACAATAAAGTCTCACCAACTGAGCTATGATCACTAGTAGTGTAAATTTATCATAATTAACAGTAATCTTAATTTGGGACCGAGATATTATATTCTACTCCTGTTAAAATAAATTTGTCCTCCAATTTCACAACCCGTATACAATGTCACCTCAACATGTACTCTTAATTTTTGTGGCTCAAATCATAATCACTCTATAGACATAAATTGCATTTTTTTTGGCTCTAAAAGAAATAAAATACTTTATCCAGTCAAGATAGTGAGCAACTAATTCTTGTCCTCAATTACATCCTTTTATCCTATGGTAGTTCACACCTCAATATCAAAGAAAGCCATGCACCATAATCAATATAGGACCCTAGGTTATAACTAAAATCCAAAATGCACGCTCAAACTGTCACGACCCGAACCCACGGGCAGGCTCGCGAGCTAGGCACGTGACCGGCCGCAGACCCAATGGACTCCAACCGAGGGCTCTGCCAGGCCTTACTCGCTAAAACAGCATATAATCTGCAGCGGAAATTAAAACTTCTATAAACTTAAATTACATTTTCATATTTTTATTTGAATACAATACTCATGCTACAACTCCTCATAATTCTAATTTATCAACAACTAAAACTAAACCAACAATCTAAATCTTTGGCAACTCAACCAATACAGTCTCCGGAGCTCAGTGCCAAATTGTTCCTTCCTATGCTCCTCACCATCACCTTACTTTCAACCTGAAATGATAAGTAAGGGATGAGCTTCCACGTGCTCAGTAAGTAACCAATGATTCAACTAGGTGGACCATAGCATGCAGAAAACAACTCGCTTATATTATAACATCATTAAGATATCTAAAAATCATAGAATTGATAATCATCAGGTAAAACAAAACAGAGTATATTAAACCAAAAACTGAAGCATGAAATCATTAGCGCAAAACTCATGACAGCCAGTTCGATTCCAACATTAGCTCAAACGATATGCTGCGGTCAGCGTACAGGCCCCACTGACTAGGGCCCGAAATCCCTCCTCCATCCGGGATAAAATTCTGTGGACGCATGGGCGAACCACGAGCAACAGTACTGTGCATCAACGTACAAGCCCCGTTGACCAGGGCCCGAAATCCAACTTTCCCCCGTGGATATAGGGCACAGCAATCGAGTAAACAAATACCCCCTTTAGGTTCATCGTGAACAAAATCACTCATCAATTGATTCTCAACCATCCTCACATCCTTTCAATAATCATCAAGATGTTCAATATTCACATTAACGTCAATACAAAACATTTCAAATCCGAGTTTCATTTCAGTTTTTAGGCAAAACATCATTTACATGCTGGTCCGGTTTTTCTTTGACGAGAATAAAACACTAAAACATTTTTGGTAATTTAAGCCAGAGCAGTTAAACGTACTTTAAACGGTCAATAGTAATAAGCAACATATTTTTTTACAGTAGATAAACATATACGTTGCATATAAAATACTAGTTGAATCAAAGGGTCACTTACTTGGCGCTACGCATTTCCCACATCAAGGCCTCTGGGGCGACAGTCTCGCTGCTACATTTGGTCAAAAGAACGGTTAGGGCCATTCTTTTTGATCTCCATGTCTCCAGCTTTACTGTAATCCAAGGCATCCTCGATCACAACAACATCCTCGTTGAACCAGTCTTCAAGCAACTCAATGCCGCCGTCAACTGCCCGACCTTTACACGCTCGTCCAATATCGTGTCCAATTTACCATGTCTTTCTCGGCATTTAATCGCCGTTGCCGAACATCCATTAATTCACCCGTCTTAATAACCACCAAGTAACTTTGTGCTAAATAGTACTCAGCTAATTGCTAGGGCTAACGCTAACAATTTCCTTTTATATATTCTCATAGCCTAAGCGATTTCCTGTCCAAAAACACATACATGCATAGGTTACACCTTCGCAAGCATACGGTACACTCGCACCATGTACACACAATATCTCCATACACGTCCAACAACAATCACACCTATACACCTGTCCAGGCTCACATACTGAAATACCCGCCACCGCAAGCACACAAACCAACCACAGTCACCCTAAGCACCACCATTAAAAATCACGCATACGTAAACGACGACACCTAGTATACACACATAGCCGTTCAACACCCAATTAATGCACACCCGCCAAAAGTCATACATTCACCGTTTACCTCAATCCATTCTAGCCACCACAAGCATTGTCGCTAAGCCATCACTGCGTAGTCACCATCACGCAAGCACACCACCAATCCATTTCCTAATTTTATACGAAGTGCCACCAATTTCTTTAGTCCTAACTCATCAAACCAATAGTATTAAATGCTACCGCCTCTGCAAACACCACCACAGTTACATCCAGTCCAGCCACCACAAGCACTATAATTAAGCCACCATTACAACCACAACAGTATTGCAACTGTACCACCGAACTCCGTTCATTGTCCATACCACCAACACATGACTGCTGACTTCCCCAACCCACCTCATAGTGCCCCACATACACACCCAATTATCGACGATTGTCCGACACCAATAACGCCCACACACCTGAGAAACACAGACGTCGTACAACCACAACAGTACACAAAAACCCCCATCCGCCGCCAACACTACCGCCAAATGACCACCACTGCACCCATTCATCAACAACACAAAAACCCATTTCACAATTTATACAAAGTGCCAAAAAGAACAGTGCTTGGCATAGTAAATCACAGGCAATCGGAGCGTGTTAACAGCTGTCATCGGTGGTCGTTGATTTTGGCAAATCAAGGCTGAAAATCGACGACCACTATGTTGCTCGACGCAAAACTGTAGTCGCAACACTAATTGGAGGTCCCAGTGGCCACGACGACTGGTCGGTGCACAGGGAAGAGAGCCGACAGTGGCTGAGGTCGTCCTTGGTGTTTATTGGAAATTTTGGTCGGCCGGCGGTGAATATCGCATGGTGGTGGCAGCGGGGTGTCATTTGCGGCACGGCAGTTGTGGAGGCTCGGTGAAGAGGCAGCTGGAGTTGCTCGCCGGCGATTGGGCTGCCTACCGGAGTTGTACTCGCCGAAGACATGGTGGCCGGTGACACCGATCGCACGGCAACTTGGCAGTGGCTGCTACGCCTTTGGCTACGGCATGGTTGTCGGGAAGGTGTTGTGCGGTGATGCTCGATGGAGGCGCGGCCGGAGTTGTTCACCGGTGATGGAGTGGTTGATTGACCGGTGATGGTCCATGGCCGATTGTGCATGAAATCTGGTAGGGCGGCCGTTAGGCGATGGCGTCCGGCGAAGGGGTTTAGCCAGAGTTGCTCTCCGGTGACCGCGGTGTGGCCGGAAATGGCTGCCTCGATCTGGCAAGCAGAGGCGCCGCCCGTTCTAGGGCCAGCTGCCTTTCCTGTTTCTCTCTACCGATTTTTCTTTCTCTTTTCTCTCTCTCTCTCTTTTTTTTTTTTCGCTTATTTATGAAGTATATTCCTTTAATTGTTACCAAAGCATCCTCCTCTATATCCCCAATCTCTCTCTTCCATTTTAAAATAGCAAGTTGGTAGATAATATATTTTTACAATAAACCATAATTACTTATTACTTCTTTAATGTGATTAAGATTCATTTATTTCTCTAGTGCGTTCACTTGTTATCCCTAACTGCCGGTGTTATAAGTTGCCGCTGATAATATCACTCAAGTCAATCGTCGCTAAAGTAATAATAGCTGGGTAAACCTAGGTTCGGGACATCACATTATCCTCCCCTTAAAGAAATTTCGTCCTCGAAATTTGGTGTTCCTTGCATAATTATGGTTGATCTCAAATACTAACCAACCTAACACCTCAAGTGTTTACACGACTAAATCTATCTAAGGGTTCAAAATCAAACTCGGATATAATTTCAAGCGACTTGATAAGTACATGCACCCAAAGACCTTAAAGCACGAGATGTGTGATACGCATTTAACACACTTCAAGCCACTGATAAACCACACCTCGAAATTTTTCCATTTATACAATTAAATCATCGTTAAACCTTGAAGTCTCACCAAGTGATCAATTTCTAGAGCATCGGATGTATTCATCAAATCAACCATAAGACCAATTCCTATTTAAGTCGTAATGCTAAGCTCTAACTTACCAGGTCATCGCTTACACTTTAACACTTGCAGAACTTCGAGAGTTTCCGTAACCTTCCAAAAGTCCCAAATTTCTACATTCTGAACTAGCCTTGACAACTATAAAACATTTCTCTGAACCAATCTAATCTAGCTTCACCCAAATGAAGTAAGTTCTCTTAATGGTATGAAACTTTCGAAATGTAAGTCACCATCATCAGTCATAGCCTGAGCAACTTTAAATACTACTCGATGCTATAGAGCTTGAATTATTATTTACACGCTAACGATTCTAGAACCACATGACCCAATGACCTTGATGTTTAATAATTTAGTCCTTATACGAAATACGCATAAATTGAAGACCTATGTTCATAAGATTTTGACTGACGAAATTTCATAATCCCAAATAACCAACCTCAAAAGGAACCCTTCATAACCTCAAGAGACAACGTCATTTACAAAAGTCAAAAGCCTTTTAACATCAAGAGACAACATTCACAATCGTAGTAGCTTTAATAGCCTCCCAAAATACGAGTCAAGAACATCAATAGCAGCTTCAGTAAGGTCCATCGCAACTTCAAACATTTCATTGTACTATAAGACCTGGATTATAACCTAAGATTTTATAATCTAACCAACCAGATATTATTACTCAACCTCGAAATAGTTATGGCTCAGCTAGTAGGAAGCTCACTGACTAGACTTACTCCACTCCAACTCAACCCGATATTTAAATTTCTAATCATCATACTTCTGCTACACTTTTCAGATAACATACCACAATATATGCTTTCGCACGGTCTACTTAGTAGTGGCAAGTTTAACTTCAAGCTATGGCGTACTAAGGTATTGAGCAATCATTTCATATGACTTTCACTCTAAAGGATCCCACCTTGAGTTCTAACTATAACTCTTAGCAGCCTAGTCATGACTCTACAGAATCATATACCTCTTAACACGGCACCACAATTCACGCCTATGAAAATCTAACCTTTAAACTTTTCATGTGAAATTGTAACGCTTAGCTCGAACATATTAGATCGCCATTTATACTCCTCCAGTCGCCAACTTTAAAAGACCCCTTCACCTTTCTAAAGTCCTCAAATATTTCACATAAAAAAAAATACTCTTAACTTCGTGGCTCAAATCATAATCATTCTATAGACATAAATAACTTCTTTTTTTTTTTTTTTTGCTCTGAAAGGATAAAATACTTAATTCCGTCAAAGATGGTGAGCAACTAGTTCTAGTCCTCAATGACATCCTTTTATTCTCTAGGAGTTCACACCTTGAAGTAAGATAGATAAAGTCATGCATGTCAATCAATGTAGGACCTTGGGCTACAAACTAAAACCCAAAATGCACGCTCAAAACATCATTACTCATAACCTCAATTCATCTCCGCTATAGTCCAATATATGCTCATAACCTATACCTAGTGAAATGAGGATATAAAATCCAAAGTCAAATCCTCGTGTGCATTCACAGCAAAGTCAACCCAGTGGCTCTATGCTCTCAGACTAAATTTTGCTCGTCCCATTCGTGCATTCCAAATCAAAGTACTACTATATTTACGAAACCTCATTTAAAAACTTATAAACTCAGAAACCTCACTATAACAGTTTTTTTTTTTTTCACTTAGCGCTCTAAAGGTCGCAACTGAGAGCTCCGAGTTACAAGCGACAAGTTTCAAGAATTTCAAGAACCCACAGCCTTACATTATCTCTGTCTAGCTATTATGTTAATGTTGTTCTACAACCTTAATTAGGTTTTGGCAACTAGAAGCATATATCTCCAGCTTCACCCAATAAAAAAAATGAGTCTTCCTATAGATATCTATAACCTTCGAAACATAAGTCATAATCACCAATAGCAACCTAAAGCAACGTCACCAATAAAATATCATCACTTAGGGTTTTATAACCTAACCAGCGAAATCATTACCTAAACCTCAATATCCCAAGAGCGTATTGCTCTGATACCATTTCTGTCACGACCCGAACCCACGGGCAGGCTCGCGAGCTAGGCACGTGACCGGCCGCAGACCCAATGGACTCCAACCGAGGGCTCTGCCAGGCCTTACTCGCTAAAACAGCATATAATCTGCAGCAGAAATTAAAACTTCTATAAACTTAAATTACATTTTCATATTTTTATTTGAATACAATACTCATGCTACAACTCCTCATAATTCTAATTTATCAACAACTAAAACTAAACCAACAATCTAAATCTTTGGCAACTCAACCAATACAGTCTCCGGAGCTCAGTGCCAAATTGTTCCTTCCTATGCTCCTCACCATCACCTTACTTTCAACCTGAAATGATAAGTAAGGGATGAGCTTCCACGTGCTCAGTAAGTAACCAATGATTCAACTAGGTGGACCATAGCATGCAGAAAACAACTCGCTTATATTATAACATCATTAAGATATCTAAAAATCATAGAATTGATAATCATCAGGTAAAACAAAACAGAGTATATTAAACCAAAAACTGAAGCATGAAATCATTAGCGCAAAACTCATGACAGCCAGTTCGATTCCAACATTAGCTCAAACGATATGCTGCGGTCAGCGTACAGGCCCCACTGACTAGGGCCCGAAATCCCTCCTCCATCCGGGATAAAATTCTGTGGACGCATGGGCGAACCACGAGCAACAGTACTGTGCATCAACCTACAAGCCCCGTTGACCAGGGCCCGAAATCCAACTTTCCCCCGTGGATATAGGGCACAGCAATCGAGTAAACAAATACCCCCTTTAGGTTCATCGTGAACAAAATCACTCATCAATTGATTCTCAACCATCCTCACATCCTTTCAATAATCATCAAGATGTTCAATATTCACATTAACGTCAATACAAAACATTTCAAATCCGAGTTTCATTTCAGTTTTTAGGCAAAACATCATTTACATGCTGGTCCGGTTTTTCTTTGACGAGAATAAAACACTAAAACATTTTTGGTAATTTAAGCCAGAGCAGTTAAACGTACTTTAAACGGTCAATAGTAATAAGCAACACATTTTTTTACAGTAGATAAACATATACGTTGCATATAAAATACTAGTTGAATCAAAGGGTAACTTACTTGGCGCTACGCATTTCCCACATCAAGGCCTCTGGGGCGACAGTCTCGCTGCTACATTTGGTCAAAAGAACGGTTAGGGCCATTCTTTTTGATCTCCATGTCTCCAGCTTTACTGTAATCCAAGGCATCCTCGATCACAACAACATCCTCGTTGAACCAGTCTTCAAGCAACTCAATGCCGCCGTCAACTGCCCGACCTTTACACGCTCGTCCAATATCGTGTCCAATTTACCATGTCTTTCTCGGCATTTAATCGCCGTTGCCGAACATCCATTAATTCACCCGTCTTAATAACCACCAAGTAACTTTGTGCTAAATAGTACTCAGCTAATCGCTAGGGATAACGCTAACAATTTCCTTTTATATATTCTCATAGCCTAAGCGATTTCCTGTCCAAAAACACATACATGCATAGGTTACACCTTCGCAAGCATACGGTACACTCGCACCATGTACACACAATATCTCCATACACGTCCAACAACAATCACACCTATACACCTGTCCAGGCTCACATACTGAAATACCCGCCACCGCAAGCACACAAACCAACCACAGTCACCCTAAGCACCACCATTAAAAATCACGCATACGTAAACGACGACACCTAGTATACACACATAGCCGTTCAACACCCAATTAATGCACACCCGCCAAAAGTCATACATTCACCGTTTACCTCAATCCATTCTAGCCAGCACAAGCATTGTCGCTAAGCCATCACTGCGTAGTCACCATCACGCAAGCACACCACCAATCCATTTCCTAATTTTATACGAAGTGCCACCAATTTCTTTAGTCCTAACTCATCAAACCAATAGTATTAAATGCTACCGCCTCTGCAAACACCACCACAGTTACATCCAGTCCAGCCACCACAAGCACTATAATTAAGCCACCATTACAACCACAACAGTATTGCAACTGTACCACCGAACTCCGTTCATTGTCCATACCACCAACACATGACTGCTGACTTCCCCAACCCACCTCATAGTGCCCCACATACACACCCAATTATCGACGATTGTCCGACACCAATAACGCCCACACACCTGAGAAACACAGACGTCGTACAACCACAACAGTACACAAAAACCCCCATCCGCCGCCAACACTACCGCCAAATGACCACCACTGCACCCATTCATCAACAACACAAAAACCCATTTCACAATTTATACAAAGTGCCAAAAAGAACAGTGCTTGGCATAGTAAATCACAGGCAATCGGAGCGTGTTAACAGCTGTCATCGGTGGTCGTTGATTTTGGCAAATCAAGGCTGAAAATCGACGACCACTATGTTGCTCGACGCAAAACTGTAGTCGCAACACTAATTGGAGGTCCCAGTGGCCACGACGACTGGTCGGTGCACAGGGAAGAGAGCCGACAGTGGCTGAGGTCGTCCTTGGTGTTTATTGGAAATTTTGGTCGGCCGGCGGTGAATATCGCATGGTGGTGGCAGCGGGGTGTCATTTGCGGCACGGCAGTTGTGGAGGCTCGGTGAAGAGGCAGCTGGAGTTGCTCGCCGGCGATTGGGCTGCCTACCGGAGTTGTACTCGCCGAAGACATGGTGGCCGGTGACACCGATCGCACGGCAACTTGGCAGTGGCTGCTACGCCTTTGGCTACGGCATGGTTGTCGGGAAGGTGTTGTGCGGTGATGCTCGATGGAGGCGCGGCCGGAGTTGTTCACCGGTGATGGAGTGGTTGATTGACCGGTGATGGTCCATGGCCGGTTGTGCATGAAATCTGGTAGGGCGGCCGTTAGGCGATGGCGTCCGGCGAAGGGGTTTAGCCAGAGTTGCTCTCCGGTGACCGCGGTGTGGCCGGAAATGGCTGCCTCGATCTGGCAAGCAGAGGCGCCGCCCGTTCTAGGGCCGGCTGCCTTTCCTGTTTCTCTCTACCGATTTTTCTTTCTCTTTTCTCTCTCTCTCTCTCTTTTTTTCCGCTTATTTATGAAGTATATTCCTTTAATTGTTACCAAAGCATCCTCCTCTATATCCCCAATCTCTCTCTTCCATTTTAAAATAGCAAGTTGGTAGATAATATATTTTTACAATAAACCATAATTACTTATTACTTCTTTAATGTGATTAAGATTCATTTATTTCTCTAGTGCGTTCACTTGTTATCCCTAACTGCCGGTGTTATAAGTTGCCGCTGATAATATCACTCAAGTCAATCGTCGCTAAAGTAATAATAGCTGGGTAAACCTAGGTTCGGGACATCACACAAACTATCATTACTCATAACCTTAATTCACCTCCGCTACGGTCCGACAAATGCACATAACTTGTACCTATCGAAATGAGGATATAGGATCCAACGCCAAACTCTCGTGCATTCACAACAAAGTCAACCCAGTGGCTTTATGCTCTCAGACAAACTTTTGCTCATCTCAATCGCACATTTCAATTCAAAGTATTATTATTCTACGAAACCTTATTCCAGAAACTTATAAACTCAGAAACCTCACCATAACAGATTTTTTTTACTTACTTATCAATCTAATAGTCACAACTAAGAGCTACAAACTAAGAGTTAGTAAAATCCGAGTTATAAACTAATATCTTCAAGAACTTCAAGAAACCGTAAACTTACATTATCTTTATCTAGCTACTATGCTAATGTTGTTCACTAGCCTTTATTAGGTATTGGCAACTAGAAGCATATCTTTCCAAATTCACCCAGTGAAAATAAGTCTTTGTAATGTGATATGAAACCTCCAAAATGCAAGTAAAAAACAACACTCATATCGTGACAGCTTCAAACATTTCGCCCCACTACAAGATTCATCACTCGGGTATCTATAACCTAACCAGCCAAATCTCATTACTCAACCTCGAAATAGTTATGACTTAGCTAATACGAAACTAAAACTGAATTATATTTACTTCACTCCAAAGTTAACCAATTAAAGCAATTTCTAGTTCATCAAGCTTCTACTATGCCTTTAGATAGCATACCAAATCATACTCTTCGTCGAAGAATTAATATATCTGAGTTACCATACCTTTAACTTAAAATTATTAAAGTTTTCTCCATAGTACTCCTGTCAATCGTGTAAGCTACCTAGTATACGCTTTTAAAGTCTACAGAATCATAAGCCCAAGCTCTGATACCATTTATGTCACGACCCGAACCCATAGGTGAGCCCATGAGCTAGGCACGTGACCGGCTGCAGGCCCCTTCGAACACCTACCAGGGCTCTGTCAGGCCTTACTACAATCATGTGACTCAAATTTAATCCCAACTTACAACTTTCAATAATCCAAATAAAAATCCTCATTGCATGTCTTTAAAAATTATTGAAGGAAACTCGAGGAGACTAAAGCTCCATATATTAGTTCAAGCATAACGCAAATTAACATAGAACTAAATTCTCAACCCGGTAAACTCTCATTATTCTAATAATTCTCTTCAGGCACTCCTCCCCTGTGTTGCTCATACGGCTCCGCTTCCCTTAAGTCATCGCCTGAAAAATAAGGAATGAGCGAAAGCCTAGCAAGTACACCTACCATGTTCCTAAAATAAGTTTGTAATTCCAAAACATGCCATGGATTTTCTCTTAACAAATCAGTAATTCGATATTGTTATCCTTAAAAACAATTTTCAAATACATACACACACACACACACACACACACACACACACATATATATATATATATATATATATGAAAGCTCAAAAAGAGTTTTCAACTTATAGTACAATCATCGATAATTTCATTCGTATCAAACACAAATATTTCTTTTCTTAAGTATACTGCGGTCAGCGTACGAGTCCCCCTGACTAGGGCCCGAAATCCCTCCTACACCCGGGATAAAATTTTGTGGACGCAAGGGCGAACCACCAGCAACAGTATTGTGCATCAACGTAGAAGCCTCGTTGACCAGGGCCCAAAATCCAACATTCCCCCATTGGATATGGGGCACAGCAACCGAGTTAAGTTTTATTGCTCATTCAACATGTACTCAGTAAAATTCTATGATTCACATGGCATCGTTTTAAACTACGTTTCTCATCAAATACTTTAGAAATAAAACATATGCAGTATAAAACTTTAGACTTTAATTTGATCAAATCATATGTACGTATATAGGTTTTGCAAATAAGTATACGGAAGAACATGGCAGGAGTACTTACCTCACTCAACAACTGCTTCTGGTATTTGCTCAATAGCCGATCCTAACTCTTGTCTATCGAAACCTATATAAAATTTTCACTTATGTTATTCATTGTCGTTCGAGTATACCTAAGCATTCAGTTTCTCTCAAGTGAGTAAAATTACCAAACCACCCCTCGACTTCTGTAAAATTATTTATTTACCCCTGACCTCTAACGTGCTGTTACATACCTAGGTATAATAAAAAAAATATTCTAAAACGTTAGGTGGGATTTTCGGACAATAATGGCCTTTCGGGTAATTTTTTGCTTGGAACCCTAAGCCGCTCATTAAATTGAGCACTGGTGATCCTGTTTTCAAAAATATATCAAACGGCACAGGAATGCCACAAAATTTTAGATACTCAAGCATCTCAATACGTTTAGGTCACTGTAAAATTCTAGGCTACAAATAATTTTGTTTACTATGTTAAAAATAATTCAAAAATATGTTTTAAAAATAAAATTATTTGAGACATTTTCTATGCCGAGAAAAATCCCAAAAAATTCGACGTCGAAGGCTTCACAAAAATAAGGGAATTTTTTAGTTTTGTACTTTTTCTAAATCTGCTCAGAAGAGATTCTTAAAAATAATTTACAAATTATTATAATAGTGAAGCGTTACGTGATAGCCGATCGAGCGCTACGCCGCTAATAACGCTAAAAAAACAGCAAACGACTTAAAAAACTTTAGAAAGTACCTTATCTTAGCTATATAAGATTATTCCAGAAGTTTCAGAATTTAATAACTTAAAATTATTCTAAAATACACTAAGATCCCTCGTTCGGATAAAATTAGTTAGCACGCTTCCCAAGCTCAGAAAAATCTAAACTTTTTCCTGTGTAAATATCTTGTAAAAATAATATAAGTTACTCTTTTGAGTTTTATCCAAAATAAATTTTTAGGTATATCTTATAAATTCGGAGAAGAACTGCTAGAACAATACTAGAACAATACTAGAACAATATTTCCATTAGCAACACTTTTGAGCTTAATTTTAAAAGAAAAACTTTTCCATCTCTTGCAACAGTATCTTCTTCCTGATAAACATCCAACATAGCTCTTACCCGAGACCACCTCACACACAATACCCATTATGCATATCCCTTACATACACCTGCTATATATACACATTCTTACACTATTCTTTCATAATACACATGTATGCATGTGTGTGTGTGTGTGTGTGTATATATATATATATATATATATATATATATATATATATATATATATATATATATATATATATATATATATAGATATTCCTACTCACAAATATACACAACACACAATATATATGGCTGCCCGGTAACCCTTTTCTCCTTCCCATGGCAGCTTCACTTATCTGTTAACACACAATATACATGGCTGCCTTGGCAGCCATGCCTTCACACTTGCACCCTACACATACACTTGCATTCACACTCAAACACCCACATACATGTTGCATGCGGCAGCTTCTCTCCCTCACACTCATGCAACAACACCCTCAAGACACTCACTCAGTACTCCCCACAAACGCACACATCCACAACACAATATTGCTGCAACCCCTTTGCTATTGATTCCCCTTCCCTTCGTCCCTTTCACGCACACAGTACACCACATCTTCGCGCACACAGTTCACCACATATTTGCACAAACAGTACACCACATATTTGCACACACTGCACCATCACTTCACCCCTCTCACCTGTGCACACACACACAACCAGCCCACGCATACATGCTGCCCAAGGCAGCCTCCCCCTCTTCTCCACGCCCTTACACATAGGCGTCAACCACCCGCACCCCACACTTCCTCACGGCAGCTTCTCTTTTAAACCCGCACCCATTAAAATGCACACATAAACATCCACAATACAACACCACTGCTGTTGTACGAGCAGCGCTACACACTCATGCACACATAATATTTACACACATCCCCCATAGCACAACATGCACACAAACGTACAAGTTGTCCTGCGGCCGTCTCCCTTCCCCTTCACCCTCAATTCATACACGCCATAGGAATACCCATATGACCATCAAAATACATAGCACCACCACAGCTATTCTGCGCTAGCCCCCCTTTTCTCTCAAATTCTCCCACGACAACAGCCATGACACTGTAAATCCATGTAGTTTGCACCCTTATATATGTATGTAAATAACCATGTACACTAAACGAAAATTTTATCGGAAGAGATGAATCGATCGTCGGTAAATCTGCTTGCTTTCTTCCTTCCCTTGGTATCCTTTTCTCTCTCAACTGAGCTCTAGAAAGAGAAGGAAAAAGAATTTGATGTGGCTGCTCCCTCACTAGGTATGCATATATATATGTAACCCTAAATTGTATTATTACCGTAAACCCCTTACCATTTCACGAGCCATTTAAATTCTACCTGAAACATTAATTACAAAAAATGCCCCTTTTAACGTAGTAAAAGAATTTAACGGTTTATTACCTAACCCCGATACACTAATCCGTAACTAAAAGTTGCTAATAAAATATTGATGCTAACTATAGGTATAAAAATTGTCGCTAAATTTTTTTAAAAATACCGTTACACTAATCGTCTTTAAAGATGTCAATTAATATCAATAATATCTGCTATCGTTAAATTATAACTTATGATTCTAAAATTGTTGCCAAAGATCATAATTATAATGCTCCCCAAATTCATCGCCAAAAGTTCAATAAGAAATCGCTCAAGCCAATTGACGCTAAATATCGGGTATAATTATTGTCGCTAATAAAATAAATTAACCGACTAGACAATACCAAGGTTCAGGGTATTACAGTTAAGGCTAAGAGCGGTTAATATCAAGACTCATCGAGGAAGCTCGCACGAACCTAATGGAAAGACTACCCACGTATGGAAGATTTGGTCTGTATCATCAGTGAGACGCAGAAGGATTTTCAAATGGGTTTCGCAGCCCTGGCTAATCAATAATCCCGGACAGCCGAAGAAATAGATAACCTCAAGAAGAAGGGTAGAAGAGAACATAAGGATGAGAAAAAGAAGGGTCCTGAGTTCGACTAGCAATACGAATCCGAAGATCAGGAAGTAAAGCCCATTCTCCCAGAATGGAAAGATAAACTTTGCACTTGAATTCCAAATTGCCCAAATGGGGAGAGCTGACGACCTAATAAATCTTAGCGTGCTAACTATGATCCCTGAAGATCGGTCATCGCCTAATTTTAAGAAGTCAGAGATGGACAAGTTTGATAAAACCACAGACCCCAAGATCTACATCAACATATACTTGTGTGCACTAGTGCCCTATGGAGTCAATCAGAACCAATTGATAAGCTTTTCAACCATACCCTCACTAGAGCTGCCTCTTGTTTGTAAATTGGTATCATTACAATGCTAATTTAGACATTACCCATAGAGACCTAGAGACTACCAAACAAGAACTAAGGGAATCAATGTCTGCCCTTATCATGAGATGGACGAACAAGACTGCCCAGAAGGTGAACCGCCGTACAAAAGCTAAACATGTGACAGTAGTGAGAAGCAATCTTCTCCCCGTCTACCATGAATACATCTTTAGTCACTACCACACCTCGTTCAAGGCATTAATAGGATCCCTACTACAAATTGAGGATCCCATTAATAAAGGGACAATTTCCAGTGAACAAAGCCATGGGTATAACGAGTAGGTCCCAGAAATTCTAACATAAAAACAAAGCTCGCCAATGCCAATAATGTCAATAATGTAGAGGCAGTGTAGAGCCTAAGAGGAAGTTCACTCTGTCGAATGCACCATCGCCCAAGGCATTTGAATAGTTGTTGAGGAAAGGCATGATATTCAAACTACCGCCTACCCTCATGCCAACAGTGATAACAGAAGGATATGACATTCAAGCCTTTTGCGTTTATCATCGGGGGAAGGGACACTCTGGAGAGAGATGCATGAATCTCAAGCATGCCATTCAGGACCTTACTGACAAAGGCGAAGTGTCTCCTATCGCCAAACTCAATGTCAAGAAGGAACCCTTACCACCTTATATGATTAAATTTATCGATGATAGTCTACGAATGATACATCTGACCACCTTTATCACTTTAGCAAGTTAGTATGTTCAGCAGTTTCAATGTTTAATTTTGTGTCGAGTTCTGTGATGTTATCTCATTGAAAAGTTGATGGAAGGCGAGCCCTTCACTGAATAAGAAAGTATGCTGAAGAAACGGTCCTTGTGTTCGGGCAAAATGCCAAGGTGTCACATTGAACCAGATCAGGCCAAATTTACCAAACAGCCCCCTAACCAGCACATCTGATCCACTGTTTTCTCAAGACCCCCGGATGACAAAGCATTGAGACTGCTAAAGAAAACCCAGGCAAACATTTCTATTTGGGGAAGTTCTATTCGCATCCTATTCCCACAGATAAACGTTGATCAAACTACTTAGAAACACTCGATCACAATGCGAGAACTTGATAATAGGGTTCCCCTAATCCTCATAGACAATGGTTTTGCCCTGAACATTTGCCACATATGCACCGTCCAAGCCCTTCGTATTAATTCCTCAGAGTTTGCCCTTTTAAACCAAGCCGTCAGAGCCTATGACAATGCTCAGAGAGAGATTATTAGTACAGTCAAACTCCCTATGAGTGTGGGAAATGCCAGTTTTGAAGTTGAGTTTCAAGTGTTGGATATACCTGCTGTAATCAATCTCTTGTTAGGAAGACCATGGATACACTCCATAGGTACAATTTCTTCTAAGTTGCAACATAAGGTCAAGTTTGTTTTGGATATACCTGTCTTTATAATCATGGGTGACTCACAGCTACCTCAGATTGGACAGGAGGAAAATACAAGGATAGTGTTGAGGTTCGCCATGACTTATTAGATATGTTAAACATGATTTCCCAATATCTTTAGATGACCAATCATTTTACCGTTGACTCTGGCATCTAAGGATGTGCCCCTTGTCTGGCAACTAATCATTTTTACTGGTGGTTTCGACTCCAGCTAAGGTTAAACTTCACTTTCCCAGTATCCTTAGATGACCAATCGTTGTCACTTGGCTCCGGTTTCTGAGGATGGAGCCCTTGTCTGGCAAAAAATCGTTGTTATTGTTGTCTCCTGATCCAGAGAAGGTTCAAAATCACTTCCCCTTGTAACATTATTCGATGACCAATCATTGTTACTCTTGGCTCTGGCTTCGAAGAAGATTTTTATATCTTAACCAACTATATTGATCTGATTCCTCCCTAGAGGATACATAGGAAGCTCTATAATGGTCCGACCTCAGATATGTGTTATGGTCTGCATGTCTATTCAGAGTCCTATGATCTTTTCGGTATTTCATGACAAAAAAATGTTGTTTTCTGGTCATCTTCACCGGTGAGCTAGCTCCCTCACCGTGGGAATCTAGAGACACCCCCATTTTATAATTATTTTAATTAAAATAAATATTGGACTTCATTATTCGTTAGAGTTTACTATTAAGCTTAGGCCTAGAATCTAGCTTAATTCATTTAATTTGGTCACCATTTGTCCAATCCATATGTTTAGTCCAGTTGTCAAGTTCATTTGTCTAGTCAAGTTTGGTTTATTTCAATCTAGTTATCTGGTCAGTTATTGGGCTCAGTCTAGCCCAATTATGTTAGTCTTGTCCATGTCTAGATTGTGATATGTCTAGATGATTTAAGGAATTATTTTGTGATTTATCCTTGATGCAACGAATTAAATCAACTATTTTTGTGATTTATGAAGAGCAATGTTGAATCTGGTACATCTTATATTGAAAATTAGAGATAAATAGTGAATTAGGGTCAGATGATGTCTCAAAATTCTAAAAAAATTATTATAAAATTATGAGATGAACTGGTCAGTTTTCGACAAATCGGCCGATGACTTTTTGTCAATTTGCAATATATATCAAATACTCTGCCTCATCTCCAGATTGCAAATTCATATGGCATCCTTATCATCTGTGGCACCCCAGAGCTCCATAAATAAGCCCTTTGGCCTACATTTTCGAGGGTCTTAGAAAAATCCAGTTTTTTTCTTCCTAGAGCTTTTATACCGTTTCTCCTTGAAGTGGTATATCATCTCTTTAAGAGAAATTAGCCCTTCATAATCTCTTAAAAAGGTTCTTACTCTCTTGTAGCATGGATCATTCAGAGAGCATTGCCGAGTCATCCAGACAAGCATATACGTGGGGCATATTTAATAGCTTTCTAGTTTAGATCAAAAGTATAGAATTCTCTCCCCTTACCCATGATCACTTTTCATTTCTATTATATCATAAATAAGAGTCTTTTCATTTCTTAGTCTAAGTTTAAGACCGAAGTGTAGGTAGCCTCTTGTAGAACCAGAGTCAAACTCTAATGGTTTTGATTCCGCTTTGTCTGACTGGATATGTAGGCCATTCGACCCCTAATGTCGAGTTCAAGCCAATAATCTGGAAATAAGCTTAGATTTTATTGTTTAATTGAATATTTACATGTTTATGTGTTCATAAAGCCAAAAACCAATAAATATGAAGTAGGCACTAAAAGGGTATGATGGGTGCCTAACACCTTCCTACCGTCCCGAACCTATTACCCTGTTTTTGATAAACTAGTTGTCCTTTCGGCATTTTTATAGTCATTTTTTAATTTTTCTTATTTTCCTTTGTTTAATTAAATAAAATAAGATGGAGACTCCCTAAAATCTTCCTTCTGGGTGATTTTTTCCGAGGCGCTTTGCTACAATTGCGACTCGACTGGGGACTAAAAAAGTAAAAGGACTAGACTTGAAAAGTTTTATTACTTTTTGGCATTTTTATATTTTCTTATCATGTATAATGTGATATAAATGTGGTACTTGTGCTTTTATTTTTATGTCTCCCACACACCCCCTCGAGGGCAACAGTTAAAACCCTTGAACCTCGTGGTTGTGAGGGAAACTTTTGACTATACCCTAAGCTCCAAGGCCTTGTGCTAAAGGGGCCTCATGGTTTCTTGGTTTATTAAACGACTTGTACACGTACTAATGATCGCCCTTGGTAAACTACATAAGTTACGGGCATGAGGTATATAGTTCAATCCGAGCCGAAGGAGTGACATTACACCGACGCTCAGAGAAAAACCACACTTCTGGACCATTTAGTGTTCTATCTTTTTTAGGAGAATACTTGTATTGGCCTATGGCATATTGGCAAGAAACTAGCCAATATTATGTAGGCTAACTGGTAATCTCGCACAAGAGGGAAGACTTTAACTAACATTCCAGTTTTTCGTGCTCCTAACCAGACGGTTAGTCAATTTATTGAAAAATTAGAAACTGGCTGGCTTATACTGGAGAGCCGTCTGGTTTGTACGTAGAGTGCATGAAAAATAAAATGGGAAATTAGTGTTGGCCTAGTAGTTTTCTCTTAATTTACTGATAGGACCTAGAAGTTTTTCTTTTACCCTAATTTTTTACATGGTTGTTTTTTGTAGGGTTTCCGTCCTAGCTGGCTTTTTGTATTTTTTCTAGTATTTTTTTGTATTATTTTTTTGCCACCCTTTGTAGTGTTTTCATCCTCACGAGCTTTTTATTTTTCTCAAGAGTGTAATTAAATTCATAGCGAGTGGAATAGAAGACTTTTTAATAAAATTTGTCCTCATCCAAGGCATCTTTACGGGCCTACGTACTACCATCTAATGTGTTACATTGGCATGTGTGTGTTGAGGAGTTTTCTTTAAAGAGGATCACGTCGTGCGTGGTTCATTTACAATTTTTATTCGTACATAGTATTTCTTTTGTCAGTCTAGAGTGACTAATTGTAACAATTTGATTCCATCTAAATCGACTAATAACTGCGCCTGTATTCATGATTTGTTTGATCATATAGAGACCTGACCAGTTGGGTTCAAACTTTCCTTGCGGTTTCTGGATTTGTCTGATATTTTCCTTCAAATACCAAATCTCCTTCTTTTAAGCCACATTCTTTTACTCGTTTGCTAAACGCTCGGGCAATCTGATTCTAGTAACCTTGAATGTGGTATAAAGCTTTTAACCTTTTCTCGTCTGCCAATGCTAGCTCTTCAAAACGGTGTCTTGCCCAATCTTCCTCGGCCATATGGTTCTCCAACAGTACCTTAAGAGAGACTACTTTTAATTATACTAGGAGGCTTCATACCATAAACTAACATATATGGAGTAGCCATAATTAATGTTCTCATTGATGTCCTATAGCCCCGAGGACATAGAGAAGCTTATCTGGCCAACTCTGACAAGAATCTGTCATTTTACTCTGCATATTCTTGATGTTCTTATTTGCGCTTCTATGGCTCTGTTGGTATGCGGATGGTAGGGTGAGGAATGATGTTGGATGATACCGTATTCTTCGGAAGCTGGTACTTCTCCTTCAAAATGTAACCCATTGTCGAAAATCAACTCCCGAGGCACCCCATGCCGAAAAATGATGTTGGTCCTAATGAACTGGGCCACTTCCTTGGCATTGAGCACGGCGTACGAAGTGGCCTTTCACCCACTTTGTAAAATAATCTAGAGTTAACTACTCACTTGACCATTATACTGTTAGGCAAATTCAACTTTGGTCACAGAAACATTGATTTGTATCAAAATGACCACTAAATTTTGAAATTCGTTTCTATTAGGCTGCTCCGTCAAATTAAGTTTGACGCCATTAGGTTACTCAAGGGTATACTAGTCTTTTCACACTACTTCTCATTTTCGCTTTTGTCTTTTCCCATCTCTTTTTTCCCTCTCCGTCTCCCTCTATAAAATGCTTAGTTTAAATCTCCCTCCACCCTCAAGTGTCACTTTCTCCAAATCTAACCGGAACTACCCTTTTAGTGCTTCACTTTGTTTCCAAATCTTGCCAGCACGTCTAACATAGAACCCACCCTGCCCATCTTTTTTCTCCACCAATCCACCTCCCATCTCAATGAATCTTAGCACTTATTTGGGCTTTTTTCCAAACCGATTTTCAAGATCTCCAATCTCAGACATCCATTTGGGCTTTCTTCAGGACCCATTTCATAGATCCCTAGAGCAGCATCTGAAGCAAATCTAGATAGGGTATCAGAGATTGAAGTTGCAAAGCCAAACAAAACCCTCCGGCTTGCTTTTGTTTTTGGCTTCTGGTACTTCCAAAATTACTATATTCAACATCTATAACAAGAAGGTGTTGAACATCTTCCCTTTTCCATGGCTACTTGCATCATTTCAGCTCTTTTGTGGGTCTCTTTGGATGCTACTGCTGTAATATCCCACATCGGATGTGGAATAGTATGAGATGACCCTTATAAGACCTTGCCAAGGAACTCATAAGTACCTACTTGGCTAGCCTTTTTGAGGGAGGCAATGCCCTGTGGTGGGGCCGTGGACTGGGTCGTTACATATGGTATCAGAGCCGACTCTCGAAAGCTCGGGCTGGGATATCCAGTCGGGTTGCCGATGGTTGGGGAAACGAAGGCAAGCCCGGGTATATCCCACATCAAGAGGATGGTTGGGGCAACGAAGGGTGAGCCCGGTATATCCTACATTGGCTAGAGAGGAAGATTCTGGGCTATGTGTGATTGAGCCTTAGCGAGGACGCTAAGGTGTAAGGAGGGGAGATTGTAATATCCCACATCGGATGTGGAATATTATGAGATGACCCTTATAAGACCTTGCCAAGGAACTCATAAGTACCTACTTGGCTAGCCCTTTTGAGGGAGGCAATGCCCTGTGGTGGGGCCGTGGACTGGGTCGTTACAACTACTTTGGCCTTTCAAGCTCTAACCAGCCCTAAAATTCTCAAAATCATTTATCATTGCCCTCCTTCGACTTGTTCTTTTTCAGAACATAGGCCATATCTTAACTTGCGGTCTCTTTCACCCATGTCATTGAATCTCCATAAACCGTGTTTTTTGTGTGTGTCTGTGAGAGAGAGAGAAGAAGAAGAAGATGATGATGATGATGATGACGACGACGATGATGAAAGAAGAAGGTGAACAGTGAACGAAAGGTTTTACCCTTAAATAAACAGACTTAAATTGACAGAAGCTAATGAAGTGGCCTAATTTAAACAAATTTCAAAGTTAGCATTCACTTTATCACAAATTGATGTCTAGTGTCCAAAGTTGAATTTGCCTAATATTACAGTGGTCATTCGAGTAGTTAACTCAATAATCTATTGCTACCCATATAAACTTGTGTCTATTAGAAGCCTTAGGGTTTATTTTTCCTATCACATCTATTCCCTAAATGGAAAAAGGCCATGGAGATATCTTGTTATATAACTCCCGAAGAGGGAGATACTGCAAATTGGCGTACACTTGGCATTTAAGGCACCTTCTTATGTCTTTAATACAGTCCTGTTCCATCTTATTTCAATAATATCTCTGTCGGAGAATTTTCTTTGCTGACATATGGCGATTCACATGCTGTCCATATTCTCCTGAGTGTATATCTTCCATAATCTAATGGTCTTCTCTCTCAATCACACATAATAGTTGTACACTATATTGTCTCTTGTATAAGCTTTAGCTTTCGGTCAAACATGATTACTTGTGTTGCCCATTTACTCAAAGATACACGATCTTTTGTAGAAGATCTTTCGGAATATTTACCATCTTGGATAAGGTTTTGGACATCGGTGTACCAAGGTTTAGTTACCTCACCTTCCTCTACGGGTGCAATTATGAAGCAATAAGTTAGTCAATCTCTTTTCTTTATCACAAACAGCTCTATCTCCTGTCCCTTGGGTATATTTCACCATTGATATGAGCATAGCCAGAGCACCAAAAAAGTTGTTCTTGAGTCGGGGTAGGTAATGAAACTCTACATCCTCGTACTCGCCCACAATTGTCTTCAAATGGGCGTGGTATGCTTGTAGACGTTTATCTCTAATCCTCTACATCCTTTGTATCTGATATATGATCAATGATGAATCACCATTTATTGTAATCTCCTTAACCCCTAGGCTCAAAGCCATGTCTAAACCGATGATACAGGCTTCGTATTTGGTAGTGTTGTTAGTACCGTCCTAAGTCAACTTGATGGCTATAGTCGAATATAGTTGAATGAGCCCCGTCTGGTGAGATTTGTAGTATTCCTACTCCGAATCCTTTGATGTCTGCTACTCTGTCAAAAATATAACAGCCACCGTGTCTTTGATTCAATGATGCATACTTCCTTGTCCAGGAGTTTTGTCTCCTATTTACTAATATCCTCTGTCAGACAATTGGCCAAAAGTCAGCCATGGCCTTTCCTAAATATGTTCTGTGCATTAGAAGTTACTAACTTTTGTTGTAGTTTTTTCCTAAAAAGTAAATGTGTCAGATATTAATTTTATATTAACATCTTTCTCAAATTGAATCTGAAAAATATTTGGGATAATTACAACAGTGTCCCTGTGGTTAGGGTGAACTTACAGGCTTGTCCATTAGTTTAGATAAATTATAATTATATCCGTTGACCAAACGGAATCTTAGAAAACCTAACGGTTTTAGAAAAATGACTTTTATGCCCTTAAGTTGGAATATTATTTTTTTCAATGCCATTACTTCATCAAAAGAGAAAATCAGTCAACCTACCCCATCAGCAGCCCCCGTCTCTCTCTTCTCACTTATCATCTGCCTAAGTTCGTGGTGATGCCCTTGGTAGCATTCGGAGATTGGTCTTAGCCGTGGTGGTCAACAAGCTGAGATCTGAAACCATGGAGGTTGTAAAATGCCGAATCTGCTCGTGCCGTTCTAGGATCAATTTTTTTCGCCGTGTTTTTGCAGGAGGATGGTCAGCCCGTGGGTTAGATCTGGTCGGCAAAGGGGTGGATCTGATTGGTTGGGCCATGATGGGAGCTGCGGTGGTAAGGGCGGTGTGAAATAGGTTGATTTTACAGTAGCAGGCCTATTTTGCTTCCTCGATTTATCATCGAGCCTCGGAGGACGTTAACTCCTCGATGACAGTATAGCCGTGACTCGTTTGGCCACTTGATAGCTTCACCAGTCATCAGCACTAACGGGGTTGGGCAAGGCAGGGGGCTGCGCACGGGGTAGGGGAAGGGAAGATGGGGATGGCAGGGTAGGGTGTGTGTGTGTGATAATGTAAGTTTGTAAACCCTAATTTTCAAATTAGGGTTCAAAACCCTAATTTTCAAATTAGGGAAATTAGGGTTCAAAATCATAATTTTCAAATTGGGGCTTTAAGTGAAGATTATTCAATACATACAGTACAAGGGCAGTATTGCTATTTTAAAAATACATAATGACGACATCAGAAAAAAATACACTCTTTGGACGGACCCGTGATGGATGGATACAAGTGTTACCTTTTTAACGTTTTTGGTCACGGTATGTTACATTTTGAAATTTAATGTCCTTGACTGTAATTTCACCATAACTTCAGGAACACTGCTGTAATTATCTCAAAATATTTTATGAAGTAAGGTGAATAAGGATAATTGTGATACATTCACAACAACTTTTATGTTCATTAAGTTGGATTACAAAAGCAAAAAATGGCAAAAAACGAATAAAAAATGATTGAAAGCAGTCGAAAAGTCACGACTATAAGGATGCTAACATATAGATAAATATCAATTTGTAGATCATTAAATTTTGTACCTTTAAATTTAGACTAAACGCACGATTTAAAGTATGGTAAAAAGCATGTCCACCATGAAAGGATTGGGTGGTTTTACTACTTCGCCCAACTACTCATTTTCTTTAAAGTATTTTTACTTCAAAAGAATGGTGGGTAAGACCGTGATACGGATATGGGTTATCATTGACATCTTTTTTACATTCTATAGAAGTTATGCGATATGAAGATAATTGAGAGATTATTAATATTCTTTAGATAGATTTATAACATTTTTAGAGTAATTCTTATGTATATACATCTTAATTTCAACTGACGCTTTTAAATTCAATTGAATTACCATGTATATTTGAACCATAAGATATTAATTGGAAAACACGTGGTTATAGCTAACGGAGTAACTTGAATGGGTTGGATTACCCAACACAAAAGAACCAATATGCTTGAAAAGTCCAACGAACTTTAACCCAAAAAAGATTGAATAGATTGAGTTGTGTTAGTGGGCTTTTTTGGGTTTCAATGGGTCAATCAAAATAAAATAAATATGTTTTATATTTAAATAAAAAGGAGAATAGTGGTGGCCAGCGATGTCGGTAGTGGAGCGGAGGAAGTGGTGGTTGACAGTGGCGGTGGTGCTGGCGACCGGAGGCGGAGTGCGAGGCAGTGGTGGCTGGCGACGGCGAGGCGGTGGCTAGCGACTGTCGGCGGCGGTGGTGGCTGGGGATGATTGGCAGCGTCGGGCGGCGGCAGTTGCTGCCGGCGGTGGTTAAAAAATATGACCCTTTACCAAATAAATTTTAAAAGCCTAACCAAAATAACCCATTGTTATATAAGTTTAACCTATTCTAACACACTTTATATTGAGGTGGGTCGGGTTGGGCAAAAATTCAAACTTTTTTGGGTTGAGTGGGTTAAAGCTATAAAACTCAAGGTCCTAATTATAACTGTTTTATGTTATAAATATTATATTATAATATTATTTATCACACGTTAATGTTAAGTCCTTCTTCCCGGACGAAGAAGAAAGAGACGCTCAATGATATTCTTGGTAAATGAAGAAAAAGGAAAAGGAAGCAGACCCTGATGGCTATTGCCGTTAGGAGTCTCTCTTGCCATGATTATGGCTTATCAATGAAGCAATCGTTACGTCTCAGTCACTTGTCGTTGTTACTACTGCTGCTTACCTCCGTTTTCTTGACCAGCAGAAGTGATTGTGCTAGTGCACGCGGCGGCGACGGCGGCGGCGGCGGAGGAGTAATTACCGTGAATTACAAATTCGCCGGCAAGGAACGATCACTCAGCGCCCTAAAAGCTCACGACACACTCCGTCACCTACGGATTCTTGCCGCCGGCGTCGATCTCCCTCTCGGAGGAACCGGCCGCCCCGATTCCGTCGGGTGATTCACCGTTTCTCTACTTGCTTCAGCGGCATTTTTTAATGGTTAAAAGTGTTTTGTAGATATAATTAAGTTTAGGCGGCATTTTTTTTGGGTCGGTAAACACATTAGCGATGCCTTTTTGTTAGGCGTGATATGATGTGTGCGTTCCTTATTTATAGTTGCTTACTCTTGTGCGCCTAATTTGGATTCTTACCCAATTTCACTGGGCGACGTTAACGTTGTAGGCTTTACTATGCTAAAATTGGGATCGGAACACCTTCCAAGGACTACTATGTGCAAGTAGACACTGGAAGTGACATAATGTGGGTTAATTGCATTCAGTGCAGGGAATGCCCCAAAAGAGGCTACCATGGCGTATGCCTTTGCTCTCTCTTTTGACCTTTCCTTGTTGGCATCAGCAAAACTGCATCCTAATCAATGTTTTCTTGTTTCACAGCTGGAACTTACACTATACGATCCAAAGGAATCCCTCACTGGGAAATTGGTTTCTTGTGAACAAGAATTTTGTCTGGAGGTCAATGATGGTTCCGTTTCTGGTTGCAAGGCTAATGTGTCCTGTCTGTATACTGAGGTTTATGGAGATGGGAGCTATAGTATTGGCTACTTTGTAAACGATGTTGTACAATATGATCGGGTGTCTGGAGACCTACAGACTAAATTGGCAAATGGAAGTGTTATATTTGGGTAAGTACATATTTGAGAACACATTGTATATGTGATTACTACCTATGCTTTTTTTTTTTTGGCTTAAAAAGCATGGTGTTTACCAGGAAAACTGTTTTTCACTTTACAAGTCATGTTTTTGTAGGTCCAGCAGAGGCCACAATGGTGGCAGCCCTGCCCCTCCCTTAGCTCCATTCTTCGGGGGGAGGCATGGTGTTTGTGTTTCTTGAAAACTTCCTAGCCCTTGTGAATACCCATCCATAGACTGAAACCACGATGTCGGTCTGTAAGTCTCATAAGAAGTCTAAATGCCCTCCCAAATTTTTGGGTCCATCACGTTCTATTCGTAAAAAAGGCACCTAATGAAAGACACCATGATAAGTTTCTTTACGATATCAGGAGGTCAACTAGTCAAGTAATTGATATAATATGTTAAGAGATTTTTTTAATTAGACATCTTACCTTGGTGGTTCTCCACCTTTCTTCTACTTGCCTTTTCCTTGCAATCCTAGCAACTGTTTATTGATCTCTCTAACTTTACTCTTACTTACCACTTTTCCCTAGAAGAGGTGTCTAAGATTACAAACTAAGATGTGGTGGGCATATGTCGTTACTAAAAATTTGGATCCACGTTAGAACCAATTTTTGTTTTTGCTGCTATCTAATTCCAACCGTTGCAGATTTTGAAACGTTAATGCATTTCATGTCTTTGATGCAGTAATTTCCTGACCAGGCATTTATGATGCTATTTGTCTATGTTGTTTATTTCTTATGTTGTCTGCTATAATGGTCACGGAGCTGCTATTTCTCCCATTAGATGCTTTTCCACCCCGTTCTGTTATCTAGTAGGGTTATAGCGACTACTGTTAATAATTTTGTAATAAATGAGAGTGTTATAACATACCAGTGGGTGAAAATAGCTTGTCTTAAATGGATATACACTAATTTGGGTCAGAAATTGAATCCTTTTCATGTATACTTATTTATTAGGTTCACCTATAAACTGAAAGTTTATGCAAAACAAAAGCATACCTGATGAAACATCCAAAACTTTTTTTTTTGTTTTCTCAGATCACTCTAATGTACATGTGTATGTTGTTTCTAGAACATAGTTAGGATGAAAGCAAGCAATTGCGAACCGGTTATAAATGGTACGGATTTTAGGATATATGAGCTTGTACATTCTCTTAACTGAATGTACTCACAAGGTTATACTTTCTACATAGTTTTGCTCAAGTTTGTGAGAAAGAAACATACTGTCAAGAATAGAGCAGCTATAGCTGGACTTATTAAAATTCTGTATGCGAAAGAGGTTTAGTTAAAGTTTAACATGGATGATGGTTAATTTTCTTAAATGTAAAACCTTTTCCCTAGAAGTAACACCAAAATCTAAACTATGGAAGTACATGACATGAATTCTATTACGTGCAATTTAGGAATTCATAATTGTTAGTTTCTGTGAAACAGATTACGAGTAGTTTGACTCGTATAAATTGACGTGGAGTATGGTTCTCATATAGCATAGTGAACATGGAATGTTCTTTTAAAATTAGCTAATAAACTCGTAACGCTTTCATGTTCTCAAGAAGTATTATTCCATGCCAGCGCATAGCACATCCATTTTATTAACATATATGCAGCGGACTGATGGACAACTAATGCCGGGGAAGTCCCTATTTTTCTGGCTGTGATCCTGCCCGTCCACATTTCCACTTAGGGGGCTGAGATTTCTTTTATTTTTATCACTTCACGGCCAACCGCCAGTAAGAGTCGGAATCGGCATGTCTGCTGAAACTGCCCTTTGTCTGCATTTTTTTCCTTAAGAAAGCAGAGCCTACTTTTCTGTCTTGACAAGTCTCTCTTTCTCTTTTTTCTCTGCGGACCCCACCACCAACACCACCATCTTTCTTAGCTCATCACCACCTCCATTGCCAACCTTGCCACTGCGGAGACCATAACACCACCATCAACAACACTCGCTACCTACCCAAGGTACCCAGATCGATCGAAAGTTCAATTCTATCTGAACTACTCATTTTCAAATGATATCCTCATTGTTCACAAATATTCATTTTTGATTTAAAAAATTTCTTATAATTTAATCCATAACAATTTCCGCATAGCGTTGGGTAGGTATGGGTTTTGTTGATGGTGGTGTTATGGTCTCGGTAGTGGCAAGGTTGGCAATGGAGGTGGTGATGAGATAAGAAAGATGGCGGTGTTGGTGGTGGGGTCCGCAGAGAAAAAGAGAAAGAGAGAATTTGAATATAAGCTATCCAATTACCGCCAGCGATGTATCCAACTTGTGTTGGCGTCGAATCCATACTATTATTCAATAACAAAAAAAATACCCACCTCATCATTGCACTTTGCAGCGGTTTGGATTGAATGGAGCCTAGCCACTATCATCGCCGGCGAGGTGGTGATGGATTTTGTGGAAGTAGCAGTGGTGGTTGGTCGTTTGTGGTTGGGAGTAGGGCTGTAAATGAATAGAGTTGTTCACGAACAGCTCGTGGTTCATTCCTTAAAAAGCTCGTTTATGTTCCTTTGTATAATATACAAACCGAACATGAACAACTTTTTAAAGCTCGTTTAATAAACGAGCCGAGCATGAACATTTAAAAATGTTCACGATTGTGTTCATGAACATAGTGTTCGTATAATAAATTAATATTTTTATAATTAAAGCATAGCTAATTACGAATATATCCATGTAAAATAAACATAATAACCTAAAACCAATCATCTATAAAGACTAAGCCCACTGATAAACCCATATATAAGCCAAGACCAAACCCAACTCCAAGTCCAGAAATAACCCCCAAACCCTAATAACCTTATTCTCCCAAACCCTTGTTTTAATGTTTTAGTTCAAGCCGGCAACCGCACCTTCTCCTTTACCTTCTCTTAAATCTTCTCTCTCTCTTTCTCTCTCGTAAAAGACTCTCTTTCTCTCTATTTCACAAGCACGCTATAACAGATCAACCAACGGCGCACGCCTCCGTAGCTCAACGGCGTGCGCCTCTCTCTCTAAAAAACATAGAGCAACTAGCAACGCCGTCGCCTCTCTCAACAACGAACACACGACTCACACGCCAACCATCATAACATCGTAGACACTTCCCAACGCGGTTTGTTTCGTCATACAGATCCAGAGACTCATCCATATCTATCGAATAGCTGCATTTCTCGCGATTTGGTCAACAACAATTTGAGGGATGTAACGTTCGGTTGTTTTTCTTGTTAATTTTTTTTTCAACTTTTGAGTGTTTGGGATACTCAGAAGTTTCAGATCTAGGTTTCTTTTGGTCTTATTGAACCATAAAACGAATGAGCAACATGCTCGAGTTTGGTTTGTATATGTTAAACGAATGAACCGAGTCAAGCCTGAACTTTGTGAGTGGTTTCACGAGCCGAGTTCGAACGAACATTTCAGAGTCTTATACGAACTCGAGCCGAGTTCGAACATGGCTTGAGCTTAACGAACCGAACATGAACACGAACACACCTATGTTCAGCTCGTACTTGGTTCGTATACAACCCTAGTTGGGAGTGGTGAGGGACAATGTTGGAATTGGGCTCACGGTTGTGCATTTGAGGTGGTTAGTAGTGGTGATTGTGGAGGGTTTCGATGATCTTAGCTATGGTGGATTGATGATGGTGGTTGCGAGTTCGGGTTTGGGCTTGGGAGAGGGTGATCTTGGTGTTTTAGATGTGGTTGAGGAGTGGGAGAGGGGGAGAGGGAGGGGGGAGAGAGAGAGAGAGAGGGTGGGGGAGAGTGAGATAGAGAGAGTTCTAAACCAATAACTTGTGGAGGGGCAAAAATGGTATTGGGATTGGCAGCCCCTCTTTGAGGGGTTGGGCAGGTTTTAACAAATTTTTTTTTAGATCTGGGCCTTCCTCTTCATGACGTGGACGATTGTGGATGAGCCGGGAAAATAGGGGCTTTCCGAGTGCTAGCTAGGGGCTTTTCCAGCGGTAGCTGCTACTGTGGGGAAGCCCATGTGCTATGCTAATGCTGGGAAAGCCCGACTCATCCATGGCCATCCACGTCGCATCGTGCACGACATAGATTAAGTTTAAAATTTTTTATTTTCGCTGTCTTGCCCAATGACCAATCTATCCTCCCTTCACCGAGTCTTCATCCTAATAATACATAACTAAACAATTCCTATTAAGTATCTCTTTAAGCTCACTAGCATGGGGTCTTCTTCCTAGTCTTTGTTTCAAAATGCGGATCAGATGCATTATTAACCACCCACTTCCACTGAGGAACCAACGACATCGCACCACTATCACCAACGCCAACGCACCCACCCACTTCTACCAGCATACTCACCACCACAACCGCCAACAACAAAACACCTTTGACTTATGAATGAAAAATTGAAAACCCATCTAAAAACTAATATCTAACGTTATCCTTCAACTACCTTTGCATAAATCATGAATCAAAATCTATGTAAAATGGATCTGATGGCAAATAAAATTAACCTGGATTTTTAAAGAAAAGGGGGTTTGATAATATTCTAGTTCCATTTTAGATGATGAAGACGAGGAGGTGACAGTAGTGCGTCAGAAATGGAGGATCAAATTTACTATGTCGCTGGCTGGAAAATTGCTCAGATTGGTTGTCGTCACCAAATCTGCCACCGCCATCACCACCGTACCCACCAACTTGGTAGTCGCCGGCCGAAAAAATATAAGTTTGTGGTGGGTAAGGTGGGAGTCTCGGTGGTATTGGGTGGTAGGGATGGTGGTGTTGGTCGTGGTGTTTTTGGATGGGTACGGTGGTGTTGTGGGAGGGTACGGTGGTGTTGATGTGGTAGTTCCCAGCCGAAAAATGGTTTGTGCAATCCAGTTAGCAGTTGGTAAGGTGGTAATCTCGGTGGTATTGTATGGTAAGAATGGTAGTGTTGGCGGTGGTGTTGTTGGGTGGGTAAGGTGGTGCGGTGGGAGGGTATGGTGGTCTTGGTGATGGCACTGGCGATGATTGTGAGGATGGTGGGCTGTACTTGGAAGGGGGGAGGGGTTACAAAAGTTAATGAAGGGATTAGGTCGATCTATCAATGTAAAAAGATGAAGGGTTAAGATAGATCGAAATGATTACATCATGAGATCTACGAACATGATAAGACAACAAGGGAATAGCTGCTGGTGCGTGTGCCATATGACATGTTCTTGTGCATCCTCGTCATTCTTTGTTTATAAACTTCAGTCTCGTGTACAAACTTTGTCTCTGATTGACGGCTATTTGGTTGAGCTTTTTTAATTAGCGGGAGAGAGAGGGAGGGAGAGGGAGGGGCAAGGGAGAGGGGGACAGGGAGGGAGGGTTGGTTTTGCTGTACAGTTCACCAATTCACTCTGTGGTTAAGGTCAAATTTGATTGAGCAAAAAATTCAGAATTTTTTGTATGAGAGTTGAATTGAATTGTCAATTTGAATCGCAATCGTGCAGTATTTTCAACTATGCTTGGATGTACTCGGTTGGTTTCGTCCTTCTTTATGAACTATAAGTGTAAGCTTTTAAACAATTTTCCATGACAATTCCCCTGAAATAATGTGGATGAGCTTTGGTTGCTCTTGTTGAGATCTTACCAATTTCTCTTCATGTGGATTTGTATATCTAGTTCATGTGTACCTCTTATTTCCAGTACAATAGTTGTGCCAATCTCCAGCAAAAGTTCAATTTTCTTTTTAGAGGGTTGATGGCATGAACTGATGATCTCTATGCCCAGTGACCAAATTGTGACAGTGGTACGGCAGTTGGTTTTCAAGGTGCTGTTCCTCCAACCACAGCTGTTAACTCGACTAACTGATTAGGCATATGTTTAGGTTTTCTTTTGTGAGAATGTCATCGAATCATGTAATTTCTCGTGCCTCCTTCTTTCAACCACTCCACGTATGCATATTAGTTTACCCAGCTGAATTAATGCAGAAATTGTTGACCGTTTGTAACTTATCGTTCCGCGGAATTAGCAAGCCCACTCAATTACAGTATATATTTTGAGGGGAGGTAAGACGGCTAGGAAAAGGAGGGAAAAAGAGAGAACACCAGACCAGGAAACCAGGGTGAGGACTTCGTTGGTCCAAGTTTTTCCTCCTTCAAAAGTTTTTTTTTTGTTCAGTTCTGCTTCTGTTTCTCATCACTCTGAATTCCTATGCCCATAAAAACAACCAACCAGCTGCAGCCACCGACACCAACTCTCGCTGCTGGATTCTTACATGTTTGTATTTCGTTTGGTTGAACAACCAAGCATCTAATTGTGTTAAAGTTGCTTGCTTGAAGAGAGAGGAAACATTAAAATAAAGATGGAACTCTTAACATCCTGTTAGTAAACCAATAATCTGCATGAAATGCTCCCAAGAATCAGTTGAATGGTACAAAGACCCTCGTGCAGTTAATTAAGAGTAGATTGGTACACACGAGTCTCACGTTTTAAAAATTTTGGGTGCCTTGGCTTCTGGAAGATGGGTTCGTTAACCTTATGACATGGATACTGAAGTTGGACTCTGGAGCCTTGCTCAAAGTTCTTCCTACGAAAGTTCGTTTTGAGAATCCTAAACCTGGTGCAAACGACTTGTTGCAAACTTTACCCCTTTTGATCGACCCTTTTCTAATTGTAATTGTGGGTTTGACTCAAAAGTGTTCCTATACTGTATTGTGCCTCGAGAAGTCTCAGCGTATCAAGAACACAAAAAATTGTAGCTCGTATGCCTGATATGTGATGGCTCGAAGTAGGCCTTGTTGCCCGGTTTAAATTGGAAATACGGTGAAGAAGATGAACAGTTTACTTATACCACCTACACCAGTACTTCCTTTTTCAACTGAGAAAAGGATGGGGCTCGACATGATGCTCGGTGCACATGTAAATTCACTAGGGCATAAGCAACTTTGAAGCTTGCAGGGCTTGAGGCGATACTTGAGGCAAACAATAGGGGTGGTTTTGCATATTAGGCCAACATTTTAGTTTTTGTGCTTTTTCTTATTATTGTTCTCCTAAATTGTTTTGGAAGGTTGATGTTTGCTGAAGTTCATAAATATTCTATATGTTTGTTGCGTGCTTCTCCTCCCCCCCCCCCGGCGACTCTTTGGATACCGTTCTTTCTGTTGTTTGCAGAAGTTTTCGTCTATGAGTGCTTCCTTCTTGTATTTCTCATTATGATAAACTGTATGTTTAAATGATGGTGCATAGTTCTTATAGGTGTTTGGCTGTTTGCTGACTTTTACATTGGTTAGTACATATTGGACGTAGGCTAATAATCAGAACTGACATTTCATTGATAGGTGCGGTGCTAGACAATCTGGGGATCTAGGTTATTCTGAAGACGCACTTGACGGAATACTTGGGTTTGGGAAATCAAATTCATCGATTGTATCTCAGCTTGCTTCAACAGGAAAAGTTAAAAAGATGTTTGCACATTGTTTAGATGGTGCAAATGGTGGTGGCATTTTTGCAATCGGGCATGTTGTTCAACCAAGAGTTAACACAACGCCTTTGGTGGCAAACCAGTAAGTCTTTTTCTCTGTTTTTGAGAATTATAATTGTTTTTTCTCCTGTACACACTACTTCACTTTGTGTGATTGTTTTTGCGTATGAGTTGTTTTTTTGTTCTACTTTAGTATGAAGGGATCATGCTCTTCAACGTTCAAAAGAGACATGGACTAAACAATGTGCAAACATCTACTAGATCAGATTGTTACTGAAGCCCCTATTAAGTATTTTTCTTTGCATGAACTACATTTGGACGGATTCAATATGAGTGTCCTTTGGATACGTGTCCAAGTGTCGAGATCATCTAGTTCTTAAAACCAAAGAAACGGGTCACACAAACTATCTTATATTATAATAAGGCTTATTATAATACATGTAAATGTTTTTATGTGACCCGTAAGTCTTTTGATTAAAACTTATCTCATCTCAACACTTGGAACGTATCCAAACTGGACACTCTTATTGAATCCTGTAATGTAGCATGCATGAAAAATTTAAAGGGTTCATAACAATCTGATCCAGTAGCAAGTAATACAATCTGATCTAGTAGATGTTTGCACATTGTTTAGTCCATGTCTCTTTTGAAAGTATTCAAAATTGTTACCATTAATATACTAATGGTAACAATTTTGTACCTAAACTAGCATAAGGGTTGCTGCTACTCAATTGTCCAAATTGACTTAACGGATCCGCTAAAAATTAAGGCACTATGACTGTTTTGGGGGAACATTTGTCTTTTGTCCAATGGATAATTAAAGTTGCTAGTTTCTTTGCTCTCATCATTACTCTGCCACCCCAACCGCCTCAGAACACCACCATCCAATTCAAATCCCCATTGCACCCATAACCCAACCAAACCCCATCCTAAGTTGGCAACACCCCCATCCCTATATTGTCACTGTTGGAGAATTCCGAATAAGCTAGGTAGCACCGATATGGATATCACATCCGACACCAACACCGACCTGGACACCGGACCCGGCAATTTCCCAGAACCCAATTTTGGACACCGTGACACACCGATGAATTTTGTAAATTCTTTATATGCGTCTTCAAGCTCATCTCAACTTTAAAATTGGACTACCAAGTCTAGTTTCCTCCACCTTGTGCAGCCTTTGCTACAGTTGTTCCAAATCTCCAGAAAAGCTCACTGGGTTGTCTGCCGTAGCTGAACTTAGTGCGCAGTACTAGCATCACTTGTATCCATTTCCAACATCTAGTAAAAGGGAGATTTCACATCAATTTCAATATTAGTGAAGGAGTGAAGCCAAAAATGCAGTATTATTAAATACAGAAATAATGTCAATTACTAGGTTCTAAGGCGAAACGGAACAAGGCGGTCATGGTGGATGGTTGGGCAATGATTTGGTGGATATGCAGGCGGCCAAAGTTAGGATGTTAACTTCATAAACTGCAAAATGGAGAAGGTTGGTTGAATTTTTAGCATTTCTGGCGAAACCTGCCAGTATAACGTCTCTTTTCAGCTAATTTAGCTGATGAGATTGCTCATTTTGTTTATTGGTCATGCATGTCATTCTTTTTATCTCTAGATTATGTTTATAAAGATGTTTATACACGAAAGGTATAAATCATGTGATACATATTATATAACTAAATAGTTTTGTACTCAACTTTGGATGAACTTAGCGAAATCATCTAGGAAGAAGTAGTGCTCAACGAGATGGTTTATCTTGACCATGGATGTTTAGAAGGCCAAGTACTAGTGCATTAATGAAGTGCATCGAATGGTCATTGTGAATAATATTTTTTATTTTGTTACTGTTTAATGCAATATATTTTATAACATATTAGTACTTGGAAATCCGTAACTTTCAGACAGTGACTCAAATTCATAGTATCTATTGCTTTGATATTCCAGTGACTTTGCGATTATCTTACAATCATTCATACCTCGTCTATTGGGTAGTGTGTATTGAGGGTTTTGAGAACATCATCTAGTCATGAAGTTCTACTGTTCTCTTGTGAGAATATGATATGCCCTATTATGTTCCTATAAATATTCATACACGTGAATAAAACAGGGTATAAATAATTTCAAGCCTTGATTACAACAAAGTTCAGGCGTAACATGATGCTGGGCACGGAAGTAAGAAAAGAGAAAGGAGCCATGGCCTCTGGCGTGGAACACAATTCATACTAATTTCTCAAAGTTCACTCATTGGGGGAACTATCTTGCTACATTTATTGGCAAGTTTTAGAGAGAAGGGAACTGTTAATAACCATATTATAAACCCCTATATAACACTGATAGAAGGAGCCAGAAAAAATTTCCTCTTGAATCCCCCTCCCTACCCTATTCATTTTGTGTCGCACCATCATCTGATGTCTTTCCCTCTACATCGCAACTCTGAGCCTGATGAAGTCATCATGGCCCACATCCTGTTATTTGACATTTTGATTCACAAAACTGAGCTTTTGTCACATTTTCTGTCTTTCATGGGTGCAATAACACCGTTTCATACTGCATCTATTAGAACCCCTAAACCTTCGACCTTGTGCCTTTGATGTCTGGTTGAGTCGTTCTTCAAGTGAATGGTCATCTCATTTCTCAGCAATTGTATTAGTTCTTTTAAAGATGGAGTTTAATATTAACATTCGATGTTGCTCACTACATAGAAGAATTTACATGCATCTGAGTTGCTTTAATACCAAACTGATGCATCCCAGATTAGATCAATCTTCATTAATCGTTACAGAACTGGGTCTGGGCTCATATAAGATCTTTCACTGGAGAATTTCCCACATGAATTTCTTCTGACATTTTACCCAGGATCAATAACTGGTCCAGCCATTGCAACTAATATTATCTCCTAATCTGTATCAGTGAATGGTCCTCGAGGCGATCTGGGATGAACAAATTGGCTGGGATAAGAGTGAAAAGTTGACATTGATCAAAAGGTCTTCCGACATGTTTATATCCATCTATCCTATTTCTTGGTGTAGTTGAGAAATAAACTTGAATAAGCTTCTGTGGTACAGAGGTGAATGGTGATAGGAGCAAGTATCGGTTGGTATTTTGAAAGAAGGTTTGCTCCCATTTAGTTACAAGATAGGGCTTTTGTTCCTTTAGACATTTCTCCAGGAGATGCGATCTTATATCTTCTCCGCCCTGATTCTACATGAGCGGCTATTCTTACTGCTCCCTTTCCCTTATGGCCTCTGTTTTTTGTAGATCTAATAAAATTACTTCCCAGGGGTTGCAAATTTTGGTCTGTAAATATGAGGTCGTTTGAGGTGACTGGCATCCAAGGTCGTAAGAGTTGTCTTAGGAGGATTTGTTTAGAATTGTAGAACGCTCAAATATTGCTTAGGACTTGTTCAGAGTTTTGGATGGTCAAGCTATATTACGTGGAATCTGTACAACTGTCGGGGTCGGACATGTGCCTAAGCCTCATATTCATCTATCGTTTAGACCCACACATGGAACATGAAAAAATATCCATATCCAATTATCCATTGTTAATTTTTTGTTTATTCCTCTTAAGGTAGCTTTTATTCCATGATGCTCTTTGTTAGAGAGCATTCTGGCTGGGTATATTAAGAAGAGGAAGAGGTATTGTTAACTGCGGTCTGCGGTTGTATGCATTCTCCATTTTCAGGCGAGTCATATGGTTTTTATTTTCATTCTTTTGACTGGTGTGGTTAGTCCATTGAGCTTTTTAAAAATTTTGATCTCTTTGTTAAAGGTTATACCATTAAGCATTGGTGTGCTGTTTTGCTAAGAATTGTCTGTGGTGGTGTACTTAAGGGTCATCCTGACTGCTAAATGCTATTCAAGGTGTCAGGTTGGTCGTGTCCGAGATCTTTGTGTTATTGGTTACGGTCTCTTTTGACTGGTAGCATGCTAAATGCTCTCCACGGTTTCTTTGTTTGAGTTTTTGAGCTTTGTATAGCATAGATCCTTTCTAGTCGAACTCCATTTGGTGCTTTCATGATAGAGCTTATTTTAGAATTAAAAGGGAGAAAATGGGAAGCAAATGAACATTAAAGAGAAAGTAAAATAGGTAGAATATGATGGCATTCTAGGTTTCTGATTGGCCGTACATAGTTTTCTCTATGCATTTTCCCACATTGGGTTTGGAATTAGTATTGATCATTTGATTACTAATATTAGAAGTTAGTTCCGGCCTTTAAAAAATTATACAAAAACTTGGAATCTTATATAAGGCAGTATGTGGCGAAAGGAAAATTCGGAGCTTTGTATATGTTTCCTCTTACTAATAATGCGAATCTTGTACACACACATACATATGGGTATGTCAATATGTATATAGATAAGTGTGTATCGTGATTTAAGGTGTATTGCTAATATGGGGCATGCAATGGGTTAAACTAGATTTTTCAGTTTTAAAAACTGAAAAAAAAAGAGCGTTTGGTAACCATTTTTTTTTCAATTTAAAAAACCAGTTTTTAAACTGCAGAGTAAAAAAAAAACTCCAAAAACTGGTTTTTTTTTTCGACCACCACCACCACCCTCCCACCGCCGGCAGCCACCTCAGGCGACCACCGCCGGAGACTGCCGGCCGCCGGCAGCCACCTCCGGCCGCCGGCGACCACCGCCGGAGACTGCCGACAACCACCTCCGGCCGCCGGCGAACCACCGGCAGCCACCTCCGGCCGCCGGCACCACCGCCGGAGACTGCCGGCAGCCATCCGGCCGCCGGCGACCACCGCCGGAGACTGCCGGCAGCCACCTCCGGCCGCCGGCCACCACCGCCGGTGACTGCCGGCAGCCACCTCCGGCCGTCGGCCACCACCACCACCACCGTCGACCACCGCTACGCCCCACCACCGCCACCGCAAACCACCAAAAAAAAAAGTCAAAATAAAAAGGGTTACCAAACACCAAAAAAAAAAACCTCAAAAAAAAGGGGTTATCAAACACCCACTTGTTTTTATAAAAAAAAAAATTAAGCTGCTCTTTAAAAAACTGCTCTTTAAAAACTGAAAACCAAAAAAAAAATTTGTCAAACGAAGCCTAGATGTTGCTGTCATGAAATTTTTTCGTTATTGCATTTACTTTTGGAATCTCATTTAACGTGGATTGAAAATAGATGCATAAAACTAAACCTTGCTATAATAAAATCATAGGCCACATTACAGTGTCAATATGACGGCAGTTGAAGTTGGTCGTGATTTTATAAATCTTACGACAGATGTGTTTGGGGTTGGAGATAAGAAAGGGACAATACTCGACAGTGGTACAACCTTAGCTTACCTTCCAGAAGTGATTTACGAAGCATTACTTAAACAGGTAACCTTTATTTTTGCATTGATTTACTTTAGCAAAGATTAAGTTGGAGATCCGCTATTTCGTGGACTTACATGTTTTATCTATTTCCTTAATTTGTTTAGATACTCTCCTGGCAGTCTGATTTGAAATTGCGTACACTTCATGACCAATATACATGCTTCGAGTACGCTGGAAGGTATGGTGCATAATTGATCATATTTTATGGTTCTGTTTGATAATGTTATTAGTTTCCGTTATAAAAAATGTTGATAATCAGGTTTTGTGGAATGAGATTGTATTCTTAAATCCTTAAGTTAGTGATGGGAATCCAGATGGGATTTATGCGCCTTGAAAGAGGTTACGCTCCCACGGCGAGGTAGGCGCAAGTGCGGTCGCTCAAGATGTTTTATGGTTTAATTTTCTTTATTTTAGGTTATTTTTATTAAATCAATCAGAGATTGATTCAGAAGTCCCGTTAATTATGAATTTGATTTGTTCAGCGTGTCCTATGAAAGGACCTTGGATGTAATGAAATAATTGGTTGTTGAAGAAATAATCATTTAGTTGTATATGTATTCTGGTTACCGTGTCTTCATATTTTGAGAGCTGTTTTCTTGTTTCTGTTTCTCCCTCCTCTTAGAGCTGACTTTCCAAATTTATCCCTACTTATTCAATAATCAGTTGGGTCTAATGCAACCTTAGCACCTCTTTAGTTCTTTAAAAACTATAGCACACATGATATGTATCTTATAATAAGCTACAAACATAACAGAAGATACTTATTAAAAAAAATGTAGTTTTCATAAAAAAAAATAATTGGGGTATTCATAGATTGTGCAATCAACTGCTGATTTGAGTTCTTTGCAGATTATCTTTGTCTGTGTAGGTGATAATTTTGGAGAGGTAATAGTTTTCCTGTTAGTAAACGTGGCAGCTTCGATTATGAAGGGACTTCTTGAAAGTTTTTCTGTTCAGTTTCAGTCAAATGGATTAATCACGCAGGCAAGGGATGTCTTCTTCCTTGCTTCCCTTTTCATCACTCGAAATTGGAAAAGAATTTTTCAGTTAGATGGAGTTGTACAAGTTGACGATATAACATTTTCTTGTTGCCTCAGTTTCATTCATATATAACTATAAAATTAAAGGATGAAATATTGGTAGACTTTAAAATGGGATTCTTGTTGAAATCAGTTATCGAAGAGAGCTCCGTGGAATAAGTATCCCATCCTATTGAGAGAGTATAACCAAACGTTGGCACAAGGTTCTTCAACTTCTTCTTTTAAGCTTCTATATGCTTTAACTGTTGAACTTATTACATGCCATGGTGGTAAATGGAAACGTTAATACGTGATGTACATGTCACGGTGGTGTGTTGGAGGCAGGAAAACTGCGGTTTTGTGGTTTCATGATGGAGAAGGTTACACTATGTCCTTTCATGTCATGTCTGTTGCACAGAGGATTCGACAGTGGATAATCAGAGTACGGAGGACTTTGTTAACTGTTTAGTACTTTGCCTACCTCACCGTGTAATGCATCAGTGTTCGCATAGAGTATATGTGGTGGTAGTGGCAAGGCCTAGTAGCCTGGCATATCGGTCTATTGCATTACTTAAAGATGAGTTGCAATTGATTACTTGTTCTTAAAATCTGAGGTTGTATGAATTAAACACTTAGCACTTGCATACACCTTGTGTAAAAGTAATTTGAGTTGTGGTTACATGTGCTATACGTGCTTGTTCTGGTCCCCCTTGTTCAAGAGTTGTGCGGGCTGGTATTTGTAGTTATCTGACCACAAGGGTTTTTAGCGTGTGCTTGGCTAATGTTTAGTTGGGTTGATTAGGGTATTTGGTTGATCGACGTAATAGCGAGGAATCAGTTAAGATCTCCAAGATGTATGAGACAGGGCCTCCTTGCTTGCATGATCTTGCTCGTCTTGCGTGTGCTATACGATCTTGTTTACCTAGTATGTTTGCGTTGTCTCGGATCTGGTCCCCTGGTTAGCTGTAGTTATTCGGGAAAATAAGGGCATTGCTGGTCTATTAACATCTCTGTCCGACCTCTTCATTACTCCAGCTCTGCTTATTCACACCATCTTAACCTTCCTTGAGCTACCTGAGCTCTCGCAGAAACAGCCACCACCACCATGAGGGACCTCTGGGGTCCAGTGCCGTAAAAGGTAGCAGATTCTGCACTGGCATACTTCGTACTAGAGCACATAAACAGCCGCTCCATCTCCCCTCCACTTGAGCTATAAATCACATCCCAAAATGCAAATTCAGAGTTCTAAGAAATCTAATTTCAGACCATCTTAAACTCCAATCCCCTGAACCTCAACTCCCTCTTCTGTTCTTGTGGTGTTGACATCGGGTCTTTTGGTAGGTTTAAGGTATGGAGGCAAGAATTTGGTTATGGTGACGACTGAATGTCATGATGGCGTGATGATTATGCAGGTTGAAGTTGGAAGCATAAGTTGTAAGTTCACGCCAAGAACCAAATTTGGTGTAATTATGAATCATTGGTGGAATTTGGGGTTTTTGTCACAATTGGTCATGTTGCAATTTGGTTGACGTGCTTCAATCTCAAGTTGGAAATTCACTTTGTTGGCTATGATGGAGTTGGGATTCGCAAGGAGGGACTGTGGTGCAAAAATGGCGGCGAGATGGGTGGAAAGAGAGGATCGACAATGATTGGGGGCATATATGCAGGTCTTAGGGGCTCTTTTTAGAACCATAGAGAGGGGCGCATAGGATGCTTGAGGATGTTGGTGGTTTGAAAGCTGCAGTCAGGGTGATGAAGGTTGTGGGTACTGGCGATAGTGGTGGAGCTAGAATGCGTGTAGAGGGAGATAGAAACATTCATTAACCGAGTAAGAGAAGAAAAGTATAGACAATTTTCTCATTTTGCATTTTATATTGGGGAGTCCTGATTATAACAAGGGTTTTGTAGACATGAGCTAAGGCAGCTACGAGGGAATATGTGATGGATCTTAGCAAGTTATACCTGGTCAATTATCTAAGGAGGCTTTGAAACAGACAATGGCAACAGAGGTGTGGGAAACAGGCACTGCTACTTTAGAACGGCAAGCCTCGGGGTTCGGGGGATGTCAATGTCATCAACCCTTACTTTTTGTCGTTATTTGCGCCATTAAGCTAGCTACTTAACTTGTTAAGATTGAATCTGAGAGGAAAAATGGGATGATTAAATAAAAAAATGACAAATTGACAGATTACTCGTGGTTATTACCCAACCCAGATGAGTTGGGTAGGTGTAGAGGAAACGGCTACGAGTAGGATTGAGTGTAAAGTTTACCTATACCTGTGTCATCCTTAGCTGGGTTACTTTAAAGGACCGTGGCATTCCTTTTACCAGGTCTAGGTTTACTCGTGCGACTGTGGCAGTTAGGCATTCTATTTTTAAAAGTTTACAGTAGATAAAGGTTTAAGAAACGAGGTTGTAAACGTCGAGAGGAAGGGCGATTGAATCATATAAATTAAATCAGTAATGGGAGAGGCAATTATTAATATAATTAGCACGCATGTTCCTTTGGTTGGACCAGTAGAGACTATCAAGATAATTTACGAGGATGTAAATGGAGTTGTAGCAAATATCCCATGAGGAGAGGTTGCTATAGGAGGACATTGAAATGGCATGTCGGAATAACTAGTTGAGGCTGTGAGAGGGTACACAAAGGATTTTGTTTTGGATATAAAGAATAATTCAGGAGAAGATGCCCTTGATTTTGCAGTGGCATGTGAATTGATGATAGCAAACACCTTTAATTACTGGCATATGATTACCTTTAGTGGTGGGTGTCATTGTAGCCAGATAGAATTCTTCCTAACTATGAGGGAGGATCGAGTATTATGTAAGGATTGTAAGGGCATTCGTGGTTAGTGTCTTAGTATACAACATAGGTTGACAGTGCTAGACATACCAAGCGTTGAAATAAAATGGTTAAAGGTGAGAGACATCCTCTAATTAGGTGTTGGAATTTGGATAGGAAATGATCAAGCACTTTTAAGGATATGTTGATTAGAGAAGGACTGTGGTGTCAGGTGCTCTCCCGGTGGCCCTTGAAAATCTGGAGGACTGAGTGCCTCCCATGCCTGCTCGTACTCTTAACCGCATCAGGTCTCCAAGGTGAACAGCCTTTGGTCGATGAAACAATGTAGGTAAGAGAAGTCGGCAAAATGAATTTGTAACCTTCGGAAAAGGATTGGCTCTGATGGCTGGGCATGGGGGTCCCAGTCTCAAACCGTCGGCTGTCGGTGCACTACTTGAGCCCCACTCGTGGCGAGAGGTGGTTGCCGCATGCTGGCCGGGGGACGGACTTGGAATGGCCCCGTCGGGGGCCTTCCCCGGGCGTCGAATAGTCGATTCAGAACTGGTACGGACAAGGGGAATCCGCTGTTTAATTACAACAAAGCATTGCGATGGTCCATGCGGATGCTAACGCAATGTGATTTCTGCCCAGTGTTCTGAATGTCGAAGTTAAGAAATTCACCAAGCGCGGTTACACTGTGACTCTATTAAGCTAAAGAGGAAATGTTATAAAGGGCTGCGCAGGTGCAGGAATGAGGAGAATGTTTTAAGTATGAATAGGCTAGAAAGGTAGCAAAGAAGGTAGTAAGAAATGCTAGTAAAGCTGCCAAGAGCTCGTACTAAACGTTACCAAATGGTAGGTACCAGAGAGGGTGATCTAAAAATGCTCATAGAAGGAGTAATCATCTTGGTAAGGTAATTATTGAAGAGAATCCTTGACCAGGATGTGGACATCAAAGCCGGAATTGTGAAGTTCTATGATAATTTGTACAAAGAAGAGCAACCTTGAGACTGAGCGTTGTTGTACTTAGTTTTGTCAGTTGGAGAGGAGAATAGAATACTGCTGGAGAGACCCTTCACAGAGGAAGAGGAGTTAGCAGCATCTAACGGTGATAAAGCCGGGCCCAGATGGTTTCACTATGACTTTTTTCCAGCAATGTTGGCATTAGGGAGGGTCTGATCGCGGTGCTCGTGGAATTCTTTGAGTCAGGTTGTTTTGAAAGAAGCATTAATGCATCTTTTATCACTTTAATAATTCCAAAACGAGGTGGAGCCGAGGATATTCGAGACGTTTGGCCAATTAGTTTGGTGGGGAGTGTATAAAGTATTGGCTAGAGTATTGTCTATTAGATTAGGTAAGGTGTTGGAATATTATATCAGACTCACAGAATGCTTTTGGGGGGGCGGGGGTGAGGCAGATTTTTTATGAGGCGCTTATAGCTAATGAGTGTTTGGAGAATCGGTTGCATAAGCGAAAAACTGAAATAGCATGTAATATTGAGAAGGCTTATGATCACGCTGATGGAATTTTCTTATGTCTCTGTTGTTGCGTATGGGTTCTGGCGAGCGGTGTAGGAGTTAGATACGGGCTTGCATTTCATCAGTTTGTTTTCAGATAAAGGTTAATGGTACTCCATCAGGGTTTTTCAGTACTTAGAGAGGTATCAGGCTCAGGGATCCGCTTTCGCCCCTTCTTTTCTTGATCTTAATGGAGGCTAAAAGCAAAATGCTTCCTCGGGCTGTGATGTGAGGTTTTTTGGAGGGCTCTAAGGTTGGGGGTGTGGCTCTCATTTCGCAGTTGCTGTTTGTGGGTGATACAGTCGTGTTTTGTGGAGCTAAGGAGATACAATTGAGGTACTTAATGGGGGTGCTATTGTGTTTTGAACCAGGATCTGGGCTGAAAACTAATTTTAGGAAATGTGCGTTGTTGGCAGTGGGGAAGGTGAGTAATGTGTAGCAGTGGGTTGATATTTTAGTGTGCCTGGTGGGTTCTCTTCCTACTTCTCACTTAGGTCTCCCTTTGGAAACACGGAGGAAGTCTATGGCAGTTTGGGGTCCTATCGTTGCTCTTTGTGAATCTGGATTGGTTGGATGAAAGAGGCAATATCTGTATGGAGGTTGTGTTACGCTTATTACTTATTAGAAGTACTCTTTCTAGCCTTCCGAGAGACTTTATGTCATTGTTTACGATTCCGGTTTCTGTTATAAAGAGAATTGATAGGCTTAGGAGAACCTTGCAATGGAAGGGGAATCAAGATTCTTCTAAACTCAGGTTTGGGGTTAAGGATCTAAGGTTGTTTAATTTGTCCTCGTTGGGGAAGTGGTTGTGGAGGTTTTCCAAGGAGGAGAGTTCTTTATGGAGGAAAGTGATGGAATATATGCTTCGAAAGGAATCCCTTGGATGGATCATCTGTCCTTCTAGTTTTTGCTGCAGTGTGGGTGTTTGGAAGAACATAGCTACTGGGTGGATGGAGTTTGTACAAAATATATATTTTTTGGTGGGGAATGGAGCTAGAATACGATTTTGGGTGGATCTTTGGTGCTAGAGGTACCACTGCAAGTTGATTTTCCGGATTTGTATAGATTGGCAGTGAATAGAGGGGCAACAGTGCCAATGTGTGAGATTTGTTCGACTGACATTTGGTTTAGAAACTGACATCTATGATTGGGAGTTAGAAACTGCACATAGGTTATTGGGGGTGCTTGACGAGACAAATTTTCCTACTTCCCGAATGGATAATCTATGTTAGACATGAGCCAAGATTGGAAGTTTCTCTGTTCTTTCTTTTTACCTTGTCTTGAAAGGAAGGATAACAGTGTGTTTTACGTAGAGAGGTATTTGGCGTGTGCATGCTCCCCCAAAGGTGGCCTTTTTTTGTGTGGATAGCAGCTTGTGGTTCCATTTTGACCCTTGATAACTTGAGGAGGAGGAACATGATCATCATTAACCAATGTTATATGTGCAAGAAGGATGCGGAGTCTGCTGTCCTCTGCCTCTTCATTGTGATGTAGCAAGGAGTCTTTAAAGCTTATTGTTTTCCTTGTTTGGTGTGGCTAGGGTGATACCGAGATCTATAAGAATCTTTTGTAGACCAAGATAGGGCTGAGGATGCCAAAGAGTTCAAGGAAAAGGTGGAGGTCAGCACCGCCGCCGTGTCTTTTGTGGTCCATTTGGCGGGAAAGAAACAAGCATGCTTTTAATGGGGTGGAGATTTCTAATAATCATTTCTTTCATTTTCCTGTCTCTTCTTTTCTTCTGGCTTAAGGAGGAGGCACCTAGATGGGGTTGTGCATTGATTGATTTTGTGGAGGATTTCTGCATAGGACCAGCTTTGCAATTTCTGAGTGGTTTCCGTGAGGTGTACGCCTTTGGAGGGTTTCCTTTTTTGTTGCAATTTTTATTCTTGTTCTCGGGTTGGCCTCCCCTATGGGGTTTCTCAAGTACAATCCATTCTTACAAAAAATAGCAATCACACATTTCACATCATTCTCATTCACTTCAATAAATATCCAGAACTGCTTTGCACGATTCTGGCTTGTAGGTTAGCCATTTTAATCTTCTCACTTATTCTAGATTTTCTAGTAGCCTGTATAAAGGCCTCTATTAATTCTATTTTGGGACAATTTATGTAGTTTTGCGCCCTTTTTTTTTCCTGAAATTTCTTACCTAGTGAATTCTAGGTTGTCTCCTTTGCCTAGCGGATTCTAGGTTTTCTTTTTCTCCAGGACGTGTTCCTTTTTTTATGCCCTTCCTCTACATTCATTGATGACCTTAAGATGGCGTCTAGTTCCTGAAAAGCATTTGGATTGCTTTGTAGCGGTGCGATGGTCACCTTTCTGTAGCGCTGTCCATTCAAGGGATCTTGACGTTTTCTGTGTGGATTTAATATCGTTTGTTTTGGTTCCATTTTATTGCAGAACTCATCATAAGTTATAGTCAAACTGCCATGAGTTAGAGCGGAAGTGTTATTGTAGTGTTAGTTTGATCTGGTTTTCTCTGCAACATGATTTTAACCTTCAAAGCTTTGGTGATTTAGCGTGATGAGAAATGACCGTCTTTGGTGTGCTTTTATCAATTGAATGAACTGCTGAATGCTTTTCTATTCCATAAGTGGTTAGCAAACTTGTCTGTGCTGAACAGGACGACATTTTGTAGGTGTTCCATTTCTGAAGTATAGATGGAAAGACAATGTGTACTGCTCCAATCTTTTTCACTTTTTGTGAAGTAAGAACTGATTATAGTAAATGTGTTTCTGCTCCTGCTTGAAAGCATGAACTTAACATAAACACGTCTTGGGCAAAAGACTTCTATTTACCTATTGTCTCCCTGATGCTTTGTTTTTTTTAGCTTAGTATTCAGATGAATTGTTGCAAGTGTTTAAGTTTGTGGAATAATTGCTGCTCTCTACTGCAGTGTTGATGATGGTTTCCCCCCAGTCACTTTTCATTTTGAGAATTCACTTTTGCTGAAGGTTTATCCCCACGAGTATCTATTCCCTTTTGTAAGCATCCATCTCTACGGAACTCATTACTACCATGATCATCTGTTTTCTGGCAAAGTACTCCTTCGACAGTCGTTTGATTTTACTTGCTAGTGTAAGCATTGGCCTAAGTTGTGTTGCCCTTTTTGTTGGTTTAGTTACAAATATTGTCACTCTTTGGGCTGTTAAGATGTTGTAATTCGTGACATATAACATATCATGTTACTACCAAGTCCAGGCCCCACTACAAAGGATTCTTCAAACTCAGAATTGTAACGATTTCTCAATAAACAAACCATAATCACGTACCTTATTGCTTATCTTCAGTCAAAGGTGTTCTCTTTTTTGCTTGAGCGAACTAAAAACTTTGAGTTCAGAACTTCCCGTTTCCTTCCAAAATGTTGACTTTGAACACTACCCAGAGTAATGCCAAAAACTAGAAGTCATAGAACTTTAAACAATCTCATCAAAGTTTGTTTCCTGAAATTGATTTTTCCAACCCAATATTCCAATCCTCTTACGTCTCACATCATTTACTTTTGAACTAAAAGGAAAATCAAACTTACTTCCTTCTGGTCACCTATACACATTGAAATTGGATAGTCGAGAAAAATGTACTTTCACATGAAAAAGCAGCTTGCAAAATCATAGCCACACCCATCATCTCAAGATTTGACTAAGTACAATCAAATTTAACCTAGGACCCGAGTCTACAGAATATCAAACCATAATCTCTGGTACCAACTATAACCACTCAAAATCTGAGAGACCAAGCACTTAGACGTTCCTTACCTTTCTCATCTTACCATAGACTAGGTAGCACGGACACAGACACTGCGTCCGACAACGACACTGACCGGGACGCCGGACACCGCAATCTTAAAAAAACCAGATTTTTGGACACCGGAAGACACCGCTGAATTTTTTAATATATTTTTATTTTATTTCTGTATATATTTATATTTATATAAGACACACATTTATATATATATATATATATATATATATATGTATTAAATATGCACATAATACAAAATACTAATACACAATTGAAGCTTTTAATAGAGCCAATGAATTTGCTAAGGAAGTACGTCGTTCAAATTAGAAAGAAAAAAAAAACAAAAATGAAGAAGAAGTGTGGCGTATCGAAACAAGGGCGAACAAATCACAAAGTTTACGGGACCTTGTTCGCCCAAAAATTTTCCTTAATAGAAGAGGGAATGCATATCAATGATGATATGCCCCTATAGAAGACTTCAATCACCAAGTCTGAACAGACACAACAGTTTAATAACAGATTTGGTATCGAAACTAACAGGATTCTATGATAGAGCTTTAAAAGCCAAAGACTATAAGACCAAGTTCAGTTAGGCATCAGTTGTCGTTGAAATATGGACAATCCATAACCCCATTCAATGGCATGTGGTGTAGTTGAAATATGGGCAATCCATAACCACTCTTCAATCCATACACATTACAGTGTTATATTGCATAATCTCATTTCAGATATTATTGGATGTTAACCATGTCGAAAATCATGGTTATTAACCATGTCATATATCACATCCAGAGCATCACATAATAAGTCATGGCAGATTACATTTGGAGCATCACATTAAAGTCACGCTACTTAAGGTGACTTTCACCATTCAAATATCACACACTAGGCACAAATTTCTTGTTACCGAAATAGTTTCAGAAATACGAATCTAGTTAGAAAATTTTTTATTTAATAAGTAAATATGACCGTTTAGTCATATTTGACTTTGCCCTTTGGATTTACTACGCAGATTTTAGAGGGAAAAAAGCTCACACTAAATCAGCGACACTAGTCTAAGAATGGCACCGAATCAATGATATATGATGCAATAGTAATTGGAACTAAAACTTTTTAACACAATTGGAGTCCAAAGTAGCAATCACAGCTTTCCAGAATAGTTAAGATTGCAAAAATCAAATAAGATATGAAAGAGAACGAAGTCGACAAAGTCCGTCTTTACTTGAACAATTCTGCATTGACAAAGTTCATTCGATGGGAGTTTTGTCCTAGAAACAGACAGATTTTGGGGAAACTCATATCATGCAGGTCAAAGAAGACTTGTGAAAGTTATTCATCTTGTCAGGGATCATAAAAGACCGACAAAATAACGAAATTTTCGAACAAGTTGAACTGGGCTGATGTGTGCCTGAAACAACACATTGCTGCTGAGACTAGTTTTAGTCGATGGCAGTTTTGACGAAGAAATAAGAGGAATTTATGAGGTCTGAAAAATTGGAAGTCGAAGAAGACTTTTCAAGGTTTTCACAGAGACAAGTCTCCCTCATTGCTGCTAAGGAATGAAGACCTGTAGCAAATTTAAGCCGGCTGCCAGAAGCAGCAACTTCTTGACTTCTAAGCAAGCAAGCAACTTTGTAGTCATTTTTCAAAATAATCAGTATGCAGCAGTGGGATTTTGGGAGAGTAAAACTATTGAGTTGAATAAGATGTTATGATGTTTCCAGAAAGTTCAAGAACACATAACACGGAAGAATAGCAAAAGGAATACTGACAATCAAACTTAGCCAAAAAAATGGCAAGAAAAAGTTGCAATTATATGTATTTGATAGTAAGAAAGTTACTAATTAAGAAACATGAATTGGACTTAAGGATCAAGCATATCAAAGAATGAGACATTTGACATTCAAAGGCAAAATCTTGAGTTTAAGAGTGCAGGGTAAATCCCTTACCTCAAACAGCAAATATTCCACACAAAGTTTTCCTTTCTAATTAAGATGTAAGCCAAACCTAAGGTTCATCATCATTAATCAAGTTCCCTCAGTTTGAAAAATGGATCAATATGCAATGTTACATAACCTTACCAGTTCATATGCCCAAAATCAAAACCGAAACATATGGAATACAGCCAGACCTTTCTCCTTAGAAATCTGCTAGGAATCTCAAAAGGGTTTGACGGTCTCTCTCCCACGTTTAACAACTCTCTGAAGAGAAAATAACCAGTTTTCTTTTTTACATTTCCTGTACATATTTCTATTAAAAACACAAAAGAGCTGCATGGTTTTTAGTTTTTTCTAACTTCAGCTAGCCGGAGCCGGTTGAAAGGAACTGAAAAGTGGTGCACCTACACTTCGGTCACAAGTCTAAGGCTCACCAAAATCAAACTTACCGTACTAGGATTCAATTATAATTTTACCTTTGCGGTTTATATTACCATTTTACAAATCGATTTCTGTCTATAACTGTGGGGAGTTACATCAGCCTTAGTAGCTTTCTGCTATAGTGTTTACTTTAAGATATGCAGTAGCTTTGTTTTGAAAAGGGGTGACTGCTAATAAGTAATCTTTTGATGTGTGACCTATCATTGTCTTGGGCGTGATGCTCAAGAATCTTAGGCCTAATGCCTAATAACATAGATGTGATGCCTAAGTTTGTTGCTTTGTTCTTCTTCTCTTTCCTTCATTAGTGTATGCACATTTAGCCTCTGACATGAAAGAGTTCCCATGAAAAAGCCCCTATATAACTATCCTGAAGATTTTTTTCCTCCTTGCCTCGTCTATCGTGGGAATAAAAGCACCTTCAAAGGTACAATATGGCGCTCAAGTTAAATACCCAATGATGTAGCGAGCCGTCATCCAAGTATATAGGCTATGTTTTGATAGCCTTTTTGTTGTCTCTCACTTCTGCATTGCCAGCAAAATCTTGTTTGCTTTCCATATTGTGCATTTTCTTTTCGGAAGCATCAATATTTACTTTTGTAAGAAGACTATTCATCACCTCATTCTAATTACACTCTCCAATGCTATTGACGTCTCAAATTAAAAAAAAAAAAAAAAAAAAAGAGGAAAATTTTCTCCAACTAATTGAAATCAAAATGTGTTGACAAGTGATACCAGACAGCATAGATATGATAATTTTGAACGTAATCTCTTACTTTTTATACTGTTTTCATGTATTCGATAGTGGTAACCAGACAATGTTACACGTGTTTTCATCTTTGGCAGAGAAGTAGTCTTTTGTTTGTTTGAAAATGTGAAAACAACGACAGAAAAAAGGCTAAACCTAGCCTTATAAGATCCTTATGAAGCTGAAGAAGGGCAGAGAATTACCCACTTCTCCAGCTGCTCACAAATTCAACTGACGAGGGGCAGAGTCCAACCAATCTTGAGAAAGGCAAACAAAAGAAAGACCAAATTTCAGAAACACAAAGACAGAGAAGTAGGAGACTATTAAGACACATGCAACATGCATGGAAAGCAATCTGTCTCCACTTTCGGTTTATTAATCATGAAAATGCTGTTAAGCACTCCATGAAAGGAAAATACATGTTAGAGGAGCTCTGAAGCCACAGAGGCCATAAAATGCATGGGGCAAAAGTTACCACCCTTAGTGGCAGTGAAGCTGATTGTTTCTTGAGAGTTCTAGCTTCTAAGACTTCTAGCTCATCGTGGCTACCATTTCTTTTCTCCAATATGCTCTTAGCTTTTGGAAGCTGAAGGCAAGGAATCAGTGGAGAGACGTCAAGGGTTATCCGTTTTATGTTACTACTAATGCTTGTTCGAGTATCAGTTTTCTTCTTTGCTGTTTTTGTTTCTTCAATAGGTCCCTCATTTCGTACATTATTTTTGTCTTGTATTTCCTCGTTCTCTCTTACAAACTATATACTTTATGAATTTTTTTACAGGAAGAATTATTATGTATAGGCTGGCAAAACAACGGAGTGGAATCAAGGGACAAAAAGGACATGACTCTATTGGGAGGTGTGCACCTGATTAGCACAAATGTTTTAAGTTATTAAATCTAATTGATTTTCACAATATCAGCATTGGCGCTAGAGAGGACTTTCTTTCAGTCCACTGGGTGGTATAAACTACTTACTCAGGCTACTTCTACTTATTTCTTCCCGACTTCAGCCATATTATGTTTCATGATGATCATTTAATTTCTTGTTACTGGTACTACTATTTTCAAATCTATTATGTTTAGCCCGACTAAATGAGAACGTGCTTTCAAGAAAATTGGAATTTTCGTACAGAACATGTTGGTCCGTCCAATGTCATATTGAGTCCTTTCTATGTAATATGCCTTTTTTGGGCTATAACTTTTCTTTTAAACTCATGGTTATACTAATATTTCTTGATCGATATATCTGACTAGAATTAATTTTATCTGGTGCCCTATAAAATTGTTGATGTAACGTAAAATTTATTAAAGTTGATTTCTTGGCCGTTTTTAAAGTGTAAATGAGCTCTTACCTTTGAAGTATGCATAATGATCTGACAAAAGAACTAGAAATATTAGATTTCCATAAAAGGCCGTGGCCGCGAGCTTTTTTCCCATTGGCCGTGGGTAAAAACGAAAGAAAGTTATATCAGCTCTGCGCGTAGAGGTGTTTCGTTCAACTTTTCTTGGTGGCGGAGCATTGCGATGACCGTGACTGATGCCGCAACGAGTTCCGTTGCCAGAGTATGATTAGGCTGTGTTATTATCTGTTGTGCAGATTGGCTGCATGGATTTAAAGGGGGGTGCGTTGCTTGTGCATCTTATGGGCGCTTGTGATGTGGGTTATTCTTGGAGTTTGAGAACCGTAGTTTTGTTGTAGAAATGTAGAACGACGAAGAGGATAACAAGACTTCCTTGACGGGTACGTGGTAAATATTTACTCTGGATAATACCAGGTCTTGGTTTTGATATTAGATAATGCTGGGAGATCTCACGGAGTTCATACTTTCATTGAGATGATGGTGGTGGGTTTTATTGCCACGGGGTTGATGCTGGTTGACGACAGGAAGTAGTGCGTGAACTCACTGAAAGTACGGAGGAAGAAGGAACTCATTAAAGCTTAGAGAGAGAATGGGTGCTGAGTTTAAGTAACTGATATAAGACTGACAGAGAAATTTGTGAAGTGAGTTGACGCGGTGCAGAAGCGCCATCCACAGCCCCAACAAAGGGTAATGCCTCCCTTAAAACCTATGTTACATGGACTCGGTGTCGGTGTCTGGATCGGGTACGTGTCCGAGTGTCGGACTCGCCTATTTTCGAAATTCTAGGATACGTGGACACCGTCCAAAAGTTGGACACGGGTATGGGGACACGTCGTACATAATATATATATTACATTTATATTCCTACTATAGTGCGCTACTAAACACCATATACAACATATAACTATATAAGTATATAACTGATTACTAATTTACTATAGAGTATAGTCTATAGTATCATAAATATTCTGAATAGAATGCTAGGAATCTGAGGTGGAGCATCAACATATGAATTAAATTGGACTAATGGAGAGGGTGGCAAAGAAGTACCTGTTGGCTGTTGCTGAGTTGTTGTCATCAAGATATGCTGAGGGTGGCAAAGAAGTACCTGTTGGCTATTGGAGAGGGTGGCATCAATATATGTATGTCTGTATGTTTTCATGTTGAACTTGGAACTTGCTGAATTGCTGAGCATTACGCCATTACCAAATCAAAGATAAACACAATAATACTAGAGATAAGATAGAATGACAAATCATTAGTTTACACTGAGTTATCTTAGAAATTAGAATGCATAAACTCACAAACACCAAAGCATCTATTAAATATCAATATATCATCATTTCAGAATTACAAAAATTTAACTGGAAGATCAGATATGGACCATATGGGAATGGGACACAAAAGGTATATTTGTTATAACTTACAAGTTATGACTTATAACAAACAGAAGACTATCAATCTTCAAATCTTCACTGATCAAGTATCACAATATGTCAATATCACATACAAAAATAGATAAAACCTGCTGCTAACTCTTGTTGCAGACTTGCAGCAGTGAGCAACCTACTCCATTTCGTCCCCATCCAAATTTTGAGCTCCAATTTCATCAACTTCAACTGGTTGTTTCTCCACATTGTCATCAAAGGTGACTGTTTCAAGATCTGGTTCATCTAGGGATAGTTCTGCTAGCTCAGTCAACGCGTGTCCATCAATATCAAACTTGTCTCCACCTACAAAAGATTGCAACCATTGTATATTCTTAACAAATGCTTGATCAATGTTGAGTCTTCTAAATAGACAAAAGAATTTAACCAAAGAACTTACATAGGTCCCAATACTTTGTAGCTCCCTCAGTGTATGCCTTCTTTTTTCTAGCCAATAGTCGAAGATTGCAGTGAACAAACACCAAATCCTCAGCTCTACTTGTTGCCAATTTGTTCCTTTTGATACTTTGAATCACAGAATATGTGCTCCAATTTCTCTCACAGCAGGACGATGATGCAGGCTGTGAGAGTAGCTTGAACGCCAAATCTCGCAACAATGGTGTGGAAGAACCATGATTAGCCTACCACGATAACGGTTCTTCGTACATTCTAGCCTCAATGACATGAGCTTGGTTGAAATATCTAGAGCCACTTGAAAATGCACCATACTCGATACAAACTTTCCGAATATCTTCCTGATTTGGGAAAAGCCGCTTGAAGCATTTCATCCTATTCATTGACACCTCTTGATCTTTGTGAGGGGATATTCTCTCACTCTCAGTTCCGTTAGTTCCTCCTTCAAGCCACACAACACTGTAGTACTTTGGAACCAAGGAATGTGCCATACAATGCAACGGAGTGTTGCTTTTGTTCCATCTAGCCTCCAAAACATTGTGGATGACATCAAAAAAAGCTGATTTACCTGTGATTATGTTCTCTCCTTCGTGGTCAAAGATTATCAACTTCACCTTCTCGATCATTGTATCCCACGTCATAGATTAGATGTAACACTGGTGCATCGGTATCGGCAGCCCTTAACGTGTCCATTAATGGCTCTGTAAAGCTCAAGAAAAACTCCAGCTTATCCCACCAAGTATCATTTACGATGCATTGCTTCACTTCTTGAGCTTTGATTTCTGTTAGGCTTTTTCCATCGCCTCGATAGGTCTTCCAACTAGAATCCATAACCATCTTTTCTAATGCTAGCTTCACATCTTTCAAACGTCTTGCCATGACAATACTTGAAGCAAATCTTGTTTTAGCAACCTTTAGCAAACTTAAATCTGAGTAGCGATTGAAAATGGATAGTGCCATACCATGGTTAACAATAAAGTTTCTTATGCTTTGGACATCATTAACGAGCTCAGCTATCCATTTACACTTAGAATATTGGGGCGACTTTTCTGAAGGATCACACATGCTCTTAATCGCTAAATTCAGACTATGGACAACGCATGGTGTCCAAAAAATGCGAGGATACATCTCCTCAATCATCTGCCCAGCAGTTTTGAAGTTGCTTCCATTATCAGTGAGAATTTGAACAATATTCACTTCTCCAATATCCTCTATAACAGGGAGAAATAAGCTTAGTACGTAGTTTGCATCCTTAATATTTCCGCTTGCATCAGCTGCACTATGAAACATAGCTCCTCCAGCATTCGTAGCCATCATATTTATGAGAGGTCTCCTTTGTCTATCCGACCAACCATCAGAGCACAATGATGTTCCTTTCTTCTTCCACGTATCTTTTATGGGCTGCAACTTGCGAAGTATGTGTGCTTTCTCTTGTGCAAGCAAAGTAGTGCGAAGCCTGTCATAAGATGGTGAAGAATAGCCTGCTATGTTGCTGTTAGCTAGTGTCTGAGAATATTTCCTGAAATAAGGGCACCTAGCTAGGTTGAATGACAAAGCTGAAGCATAAAACATGCGGGCTGCTCTCTTATCGGCAATATTTCTTTCCACCACGTTAAAGGCCTTCTCTAGAGGGCCACTTGCCTTGTGTTTTTTTGTTTTGTAACAAATCTGATCCATTAGGTAACGCGAGGTAATCAACCTATTTTCTTGCTTCCATAATACGTACGTTCTTTTTTCTTTCGGCGTCATCGTGTTCTTTCTTGATTGCTTTCATGATCTCTGCACTCAAATTGTTGCATGTAGTAACTCCACAAAGAGGGATGGCCAACATATGACCCTTCACCTTTGAGTATGAACCTGTTACCTTCTTGTTGCAGTAGTTGCACATCCAATGCCTATTGCCACCTCCACCAGAGGCACCACCAGTGACTTTCACATGGTTCCATAGTGGTGAATCATCAACACCCCCAACTTGAATCTGGGAGGGACGCAGGACAGCCTTGCCTTTACCCTTTGCAGCTGATCGAGATGAAGACATACTGCCATAAAGAAAAAAGACGAGTTTCTTTTGGAAATACATGCTTGAAGACATACTGCCTTGAAGAAAAAGGCTGAGTTTCTTTTGGAAATACATGCTTGAATGTAGAAAAGGAAGGTGAAGACTTAATATCCTAAGAGAGACATGAGCTTCTTATGGAATTATGCACTTGAATGTAGAAAATGAAGATGAATACATACCGTCAATCCCAAAAGAATCAAAGATTATGAGCAGCTTATGGGAATATATGCTTGATTGTAGAAAAGGGAAACTCAAAATCAATATTACCTTTGTGCTGTGATTTTCTTATAGTATTGCTTTTATCAGTTTCTCTCTTTGGACATTCACTAGAACTTCCTCTGTTTCTTTTGTTTGTGGGAATTTGGACACAGAAGAGTGAAGAAGAAAGCTGAATAGTGGCGAAATTGGTGGGATTTGGCGGTATGGGAGTGTGATTTGGTGGTATGGGAGAGGCTTGGTTTGTTTAAGTCCATCACATTCTTTTCTTATTTGGGACCTAAGTCTACTGACTTAAACAACTTTGTTTTTTCCTACTAGAGTTTATCTATCATCTATGTGCTTTGGTTCAAATAGTCAGGACTAAGGTCAAGTCTTGATCTACTCTAGTAAAGAGTACTGTTTGGCCACCGAAATATTTGCTAGGAATGCTAGGGTGTTGCACCCAAAAAGTTTTTTTCCTAAGTCAAATTAAATTTAATGGTTATATGCAAAATTATCTAATTTAATTTTAATTTGACTAGTTAATGGTGAAATTCTTTGTTTCAAAATTTTAGTCCCTTATAATACTTTAATAAATTTAGTAAACTATACTAATACTTGAATGACACAATCTACTTGTGTCATTTCATGTTGCATCTATAGTTCTTATTATTCTACTATCATTAAATTCTACCACTAAAAATGATAGTGTTAATGAGATCGGAGTATAATTATATGAGTATATTTTCGTGTTATCCATGTACATTCGACATACATTAGCATGACATACGAGTTGTTATCACAGTGTAAGTTATGGTGTAGCGGCACTTTGGTGAAAGTGATCAGCGTGGAGTGGCATTAAGTGGTGGGTAGCAAACTGCAATGTTAGTAGTCGTTGTGTTATTAAGCCGTCCTTAATGGTGAAAGTGATTAGCGTGGAGTGGCATTAAGTGGTGGGGTAGCAAACTGCAATATTAGCAGTCGTGTTATTAAGGTGTCATTAATGGCGGTGACAACAGTGGTGGTGTCAATTGTGGGCAGTCTAATGACGGTAACACGGTAATAGGGATTTTGTTATTGAAGTGTCACTAGTGTTGGTGACAGTGATGATGGTGGTAACAGTTCCTGTTAGCGGTGGTGGTGATGGTGTCGCATCAATAATGGTGGTGTTGGGCGGTCTAGTGATGGTAGTGCTCGCGGTATTCGAATGTTGCTGGTGGTAGTGTTGGTGACAATGGCGATGCAATGGTGGAGGATAGTCTCGCAATAGTGGTGGTGTTGGGCGGTCTAGTGATGGTAGTGCTCGCGGTATTCGAACGTCGCTGGTGGCAGTGTTGGTGACAATGGCGATGCAAAGCTGGTGGAGGATAGTCTCGCAATGGATATGGTAGTGGTGGCGACAACGATAATGGTGGTATTAAAGAGTAGCTGGTGGCAGCATTAGTGACAGTAGTCAGTAGTGACAGTGCTCACAGCAACAACGGTGGTGAGAACATGGTGCGGAGGCAGCAGCGATAATGACAGTCAAGTGGTGGTGATAGTAACGGTGGTCGTGGTGGTAATGTAACATACTATAGTGGTTGTTGTGGTGATTGGCGGTGTTGGTGGCATCAGTGTGGTGAAAATGATATTATTATAGACAAAAGACCCTGTTGTATTAAAATTCCTAATTAGTTAGCAATATGTTGGGTGACATGATTGTAGCAAGAGTTTTTGCAATTTTATGGGTAATCTATATTTTTAAGCTGGCAAATCGTGGAATTTCTTGTTCTCTCATTGTTTTATTAAAGTTAATCAGTTTTTTTCGGTGAATCGCGGTTAATCTAATTACGATAAAACAATGAATTAATTAGCTTTAACTTCAATTAATTACGATAAAAGCTGTTAGAAAGTGAGATTTGTCATAAATTTGAGTTTACAATCTATTTTTTTTTTCTTTGAATACAGCTATTCATAATAATGGATGCATAAACACAAGCACACACGTCTATACACATATATCTACACGCAAAATATAAACATCTGACATATGACAACTGTAACAAACTATTTTTCCTAATAATCAAAAGTTCAAATGATAGGGCACGTAGTTATTTGATGCGAAGTTATTTTTATATTAACGCATATTTTAGATTTTTCATAGGTAGTATATTCCACTATATTTGAAAATAACATTCATTTTCACTATTTAAACTACTCGTTTGAACCACATATGCCATATATGGTTAACGCTAAGCATATCAATAGTTGTCTAATAAAATCTTATTTTTGTTGTTCAACCGCATAATATATAAAGCAATATTTTTTGGGTAGCTATGGCCTATGGGTTATGGCATAGATTTTTTTTTAAAGTTAATGGCGTAGAAAAATTAATCATGGAATGGGACTGCCTCAATAATTCTTTAACATTAAAAATGTACAATATTACAATGAGTTTGTCAAAATTTTCTATTTTTAATTACATTAGTCAAACATTCTGGTAAAGGATTTACAGTTGCACTCTTTTTTGATCATTTCTATTGTAGCTGACACTTAAAAATTGCTTGTAAAACTTAAAATTGCGTGCAATTAAAAAGAACGATTTAAATTATAGTGTCAAAAGTGAAGTGTAACACAACGTAATAAATAAATGCAATTTTATATGCAAAGTGAATGTTGAATTACATTTTTTTTCCAAGTTTTACATACCCAATATATTTTAAAGAGATACATGAATTAAAAAATTAAGCTGCAATTAAGATTTATGAATTTAAAATTTGAGTTGCCATCGTCAAAAATAACATATTTTAGATTTTTAACGTAGTTGGAGATATTGTACACTGTTTTCAACTCTAACCCAAATATTAAATTAAAAAAAAAAAAATCTAGAGGCCGCCGCTCCCCCGTCCCCAGTAGTTAAGAGGCCATGCTTTGCATTTAAGAGGGGCCATGCTTTGCATCCCATCCAAGGATGTGTGGTACAATACTACATTAGTACTAGTACCGGGCTTGTGGCAGATTACACGTCAAAAAGGAAAAGAAGGGTCTTCATTTCAACTTGCAAGAGTGCAAGACAAGTTTGTGCGTCTCTCGAGGTGAAGGTACAGACCCTTCTCTCTCCCTTCTGCTGCTCTTCCTCCTCTTCCCTCATCTTCTACTTCTCCTTCTCTTCCATCTCCGGCCACTCTCCTTCTCTTCTTCTTTCTTCTGCATGACTGCAACACAATTGACAAACAAATGAAACCAGTTCACAATAACAAAGATCAATCAATTAAAGAATTTCATTCATTAATTTGACGAAAAACAAAGAGGAAAAATGGGTAAACAAGATCTGCAGATTCATCTTTTCCTTCTTCATTTCATCCGGATTTGAGCCCAAGAATCTTCTTCATTCTCTAAGTAGCGACAGGGAGATGAGCCGTGTCCGTTCTCAATCCAAAGGGTCCGGTACGGCTCCCGTACCCGTGTCAGGGTCGTGTCGTCTGGACACCGCCCCTTCACCCCAAAGTGAAGGGTCCATGTAACATAGCTTAAAACCACTGGCCAAGTAGGTGCTTGCAAGTTTCTCCCATACGATGTGGGATGGAATCTCCCCGTTCTTTGCGATAAAATCCTTCTCGCACAACTGTGAGAGGTTTTAGCCTTGGAGAAAGGTTTGGCTGCAACAAACGGTGGCTTGCGCGATGGAACCTTAGCTAGTGAATAATCCTTCCATAGTTTGGGTTAATGTGAGTCTTTTGGTTCCTGGTGGAGGTCGTATTTGGTGCTTAACTTTGGGATTCTAAGACAGTGAACCTGTAGCGTCCTCACTATGGCTCAGTGTATGTCCTGCCTTTTTTCAAACAATTGCCACCTCGTGCTTGCTTGAGCATCATCATGCTTGTAACAAGTCATCTGCTAGACCTCGTGCTTGTTGGTGAGTCACTATTGTTCAGTTCGCTGATCTGCACCTTGTGCTCTTTAGGATTGTTAGGTTGGTAGGTGCCGTCGTGCCATCCTTACACCATACACTTGATGGTGGGTCAGTTTTGCTTAGTACTTTGATCAACAATTCGTGCTTCTTAGATGTAACAAATATCCCTTTGTTACTCTTTTCAAAGCATTGCAAGTTGGCTTTGACTTTAATGTAGACAGAGATAGAGAGAGCTACACCTTCAACAGCCCCACCATGGGGCAACCCGTCCCTCAAAAGGGCTAGCCAAGTAGGTACTTATGAGGTCATGGACATGGTCTTATATGGCCAATCACACCACTCTCCCACACACGAGATGTGATGTCACATTGTATGATTACAGGCATATGAAATGGGCAAGCACACTTATTATTATGTGCAAATAGAACTTTTCACTAAAAGCATGGAGGAATCTGATACAAACTGTGAGAATCTTTGGTCTGAGCTGTCTGCTTTCTTAGGTGCGACAAATATGCACCTAATGTGAAGGATATTGTTATCCATCACTTAGGATAGTGGATATTTTTATGACGTCAGCTAGATGAATTAGATGCTTATGACACAGTCCCACCTGGAGCTCATACAAAAGCCTTGATCTTCCTAGTTAAATTATATCAGAAGTTCTAAACATACCCAAAAGTTCCAATTAGGGTTTTAACCGTTAAAAAGATTCTTAGGGTTTTTATTATAAGCCGCAATTCAACGAAAATAAGTTCATACCTCAAAGCAATGAATAAAATCCCAAGTGGTCTCTTCCTAATATCATTTGGAGGTTCTTGAGTAGTTGGTTGTCCTTATAGTACAAACCAATATATCGTACGTAAAGTATTAGAAACCTAAATTATATATATTTATAATTCTAAAACTATTAGAATTGTAAAATACCCATTACGTTCAAGATTCTCCAATTTTTTTACATGGGTCAAACTAAAGCTCAAATTTTAATTGGGTCGTCTAATACCAAATGCCTTAAATGACCAAAGTTAATTTTTTCCCCAGATTTAACGCATTTAATATTCGGGGTCGAACGTCCTCCTTTCACTAAAATAAAAGTTCCGTCCTCAAAATTAAAATGTAACTGAGGTGTCAAAAGGCGTGAATAAGCACGTCTTATAGAATCCTTAGGCTCCTAAGTTGCCTCCTTGATTTTACTGTTCTGCCATAAAACCTTAACCAAAGGAATGACTTTTGTCTTTGATACCTATTCTCGATGGTCAAGAATCTCAATTGGTTGCTCTATATAGGAAAAGTCCTCTTGCACTCGTAAAGGCTCATACAAAATAATTAGCGTCGGATCGTGAACGTACTTCCTTAGATACAAACAAGGAAAACATTATGAACGTGCGAAAGCTCTATGCATGCTATCGAACTGATACTCTCCAAAAGCTTGAATGGCCTAACAAACATAGGGCTAACTTGCCTTCTTACCGTAACCGTCATGCCTTTCCAAGGTGAAACTATAAAAGTACGTGATCACCTACCTCAAACTCAAGTTCGCGACGACGGTGAGATGTATAGCTGCATTGTCTGTCCTGGGCAGCTTTGAGACATCTCGTTATCAAATCTACTTCCCAACTAGTCAACAGTACCAACTCGGGTCTCAATAACCCTCTCTCCCTCTCTCCTACCTCGTCCAGCGTATTGAAGTCTTGCACCTCTGTCCATACAATGTTTCAAATGGAGCCATCTTAATGCTGGCCTGATAGCTATTATTATAGGCAAATTAGCTAAAGGTAAAAGACTATGGCAACTACCACAGAGGTCTAGTGTGCAAGCCCTCAACGTATCTTCTAACGTCTATATGGGAGGTTTGAATTGCCCATCTATCTGTTGGTGATAAGTGGTCTTGATACAGAGGTCGGTGCCCATAGAATTTTGAAAGCTCTTTCAAAATTGTGAAGTAGAATGTGGATATCACATGCAACTTCACTGTCCCATCAATATACAATCTAACTAGCTCAGAAAGTGGTACTGTAGCTCTGATCGAAAGAAATGTGCAGCTTATCAATCTATCAAGAACAATCCAATTAGTACAAAGCCTTGGCTATCCTCGGTAAGCCTCCTAGAAAATTAGTGGTTACATGCTCCGACTTTCACTGCGGAATCTCAAGTGGCCGAAGTTGTGCGTTAGGCTTCTGATATTCCGTCTTCACTGTCGAACGGACCAAAGAATGGGAGACACTATGCTATATCTGACTTCGTGTTGCTCCACCAAAATGCTCCTTAAGGTTATAATACATCTTTACTCCGCTTGGGTGGATGAAGAAACTAGAGCTATGGGCCTCTTACAATAACTCTTTCCTCATGGACATATCAGTTGGCACACAAAGCCTCTTTCAAAATGAAACCACACCTTGCTTGTCAACTTTGAACCTAGCATGGTCGTCAAAACACCCACCTTATGGAGTGTTTTTTTTCCTTTTCCTAATGTTTCGGATGATATGAGTTATGGCTGAATTTTCTTTTTGAACTCCCTTGATCCTGTTGATTGAGGTAGGTTGTACCTGTAATGCTCCCAAACTCTCAAGAATTTTTCCATTTGATCTTCAGATCCAAGTTCATCATGTCCTCTAACAACTGAGGTTGACAAGTGATCAACCTTGCTAAGTTTCTAGTTGTCTTCCTACTAAGTGCATCTTTCCATATTCACTTTACCAGGGTGTTAGTGAATGGTGCAATCATAGTCTTTCAAAAGTTTTAACCAACGCTCCTGTCTCATGTTGAGCTCCTTCTGGGTAAAAATATACTTAAGACTCTTATAATTAGTGTATATCTCACACAGTGTTATAAAAAGCGCACCTAGGCGCAAGGCGCTGCTAGGCTCACACATCGCGCCTCGCCTAGGCCTAGGTGCAGTGCATTCAAGAAGGCGCGAGCCTCTTGCGCCTAGGCGCGCCTAGTGAAGCGGCGGTGGAGGCGCAAGGCTGGGCGCTTGATTGTAGCCGTTCGATTTTCTTCACATGGGCCGTTGATTTTCTTTTTCCTTTGTCTTTACCAAGTCAAAACCCCCAAATCAGTTCCTGATTCACAGTCATGACCCAAGACGGCAAGACCCAAGCTCTGTCTCTTACAGTCACCTCACGAGTCGCGACCTTCCATCGCCGTCGCATCTCCTGTCTCCGTTCGCCGTCGCATCTCCCAAGTCCTATCTCCTCCGGCTGTCTGCTCTTCAGTTGCTGGCTCTGCTTCAACCGCCATTGTTGGTCGGCTGGTCCTTTTCTCAGCTGCTGCTCCGTTGGTCAATTGAAGCAGCTTCTCTGTTGCGGCAAGTTTCTCTCTCTCTCTCTCTCTCTCGGGTGAGCTTCATTGCTCCATGTTCATGTTTTGTCTCGTGCTATGTTACATTGACTCGGTGTCGGTGTCCGGATCGGGTAAGTGTCCGAGTGTCGGACTCGCCTATTTTCGAAATTCTAGGATACGTGTCACCGTCCAAAAGTTGGACACGGGTATGGGGACACGTCGTACATAATATATATTACATTTATATTCCTACTATGGTGCACTACTAAACACCATATATAATTATATAACTAATTACTATAGTATACATAAATATTCTGAATAGAATGCTAGGAATGTGAGGTAGAGCATCAAGATGTGTTAAATTGGACTATTGGAGAGGGTTGGCAAAGAAGTACCTCTTGAGCTGTCATAAAAATTTATGAATTTAAAAATTAAGCTGCCATTGTCAAAAGTAACATTTTAGATTTTTAACATAGTTGTAGATATTGTACACTGTTTTCAACTCTACCAAAAAAAAAATAAATCTGGAGGCCGCCGCTCTCCCACCCCCAATAGTTAAGAGGCCATGTTTTGCATCCCATCCTAGGGATGTATGGTACAACAGTACTGGGCTTGTGGCTGATGAGACGGCAAAAAGGCAAAAAAAGGTTATGGCTGATTGAAAACCCCTCCTCAGTTGTCATTTCAACTTGCAAGAGTGCAAGACAAGTTTGTGCGTCTCTCGAGGTGAAGTTACAGAGAAATCCTTCTCTCTCCCTTATGTTGTTGCTTCTCCTCTTCCCTCATCTTTTGCTTCTCCTTCTCTTCTGTCTCCGGCTACTCTCCTTCTCTACTTCTTTCTTCTGCAGATTCATTTTTTCCTCTTCATTTCATTCGGATTAAAAGTTGCCCAAGAATCTTCTTCATCCTCTAAGTAGCGACAGAGACATGAGTCGTGTCCGATCTCAATCCAAAGGGTCCGGTACGGCTCCTGTACCCGTGTCAGGGTCGTGTTGTCTGGACACCGCCCCTTCACCCCAAAGTGTAGGATCTATGTAACATAGGTCTCGTGCAGTCATGCTCTTTATTTTTTCCCCCTTCAACGACAAGGCCAGCTATGATTTGTTGTGAGAATGTGAGATGTTATTGCTGTAATTGTTAATAGGCTGTTGGCTGAAACTTGGAATGGGCTTGGTTTATTAATGTAGTTTAGTCTTTCCACTCAATTGCTTCATAAGTAATAATTATCTTGTTTTTGTAGCAGATATTTTGTTGTAGAAACTGTATTGTATTTACCCGTAGGCCGTATCTAGCATTATTGAACTTATTTACCAAGGCTTGTTTTATTAAGGTCGTTTACTCTTTCCCAGCAGCTAGCTGCTCTGTGTTGGCTCATGGCTGAAATCGCTGAATCATGTTTCTGTATATGAAATGGGGTTTTGATAGCTGTATATGAATTATGTTTCTTATTGTTTCTTTTTCTGTATATGAGGATGGTGGTGTTATGTTCACTTAGTGTTTGGTGATTTGTTATTTTTCGGTGGATTAAGACTTCTATTGTGTTGGAAACTTGTTAAATTATGATGTGATGGAATTTGAAACTTTTTTTAGTGTTTGGAAGTTTGTTAATTGTCATCTAAGAAGCATTGACACGGGTGCGGATACGCGGATGTGACATTTTTGAAAATTTCAGGATACAGGTGCGGCGGGGATACGACATATTTTATAAATATTTTTTTTAACTATATACACTTATTATTAAATTTGTAAACAATTTGAATCTTAATATGTGTTAGACACATGTTAAAAAACATAAAGATTCCAACTAAAGTAGTGTGAGTTTGTTAAGTTTAATGGGTTGCTTTTTGAATTTTTGAAGTTTTCAACTAAATTAGTGATAATTTGTTAAGTTTGGACTTTTTTGTAAATATTAAAATTGTATAACTGACACTTGTATGTGTACAACTATCATTTCTTTGAAGTATAGGGGCTGATTTAAGTAATAAGTTAATAAGTGGGTATAAAAGTGAAATAGCAATTATCTTAATAACTTCCAGCCACAAATCGATGTTATCAGAATACAAGGTTTTCTTCTCTTCCAGCCACGCCGCAGCTCCGACAGCACCGCACGCCGTGGCTCCGACCTTGGTTCTTCATCGTCCTCTCCTTCTCCTTCTTCTTCTTCTTCTTCTTCTTCTTCTTCTTGTCCTTCTCCTCCTCCTCCTTCTTCTCCTCTCCGGTCTCCTCTCTCCTCTCAGATTCCTTGGCGGTGGTCGCCGGTGCTCGCTGGAGTAGCCTGTGGTCACAAATCTGCACAGTGGTCACCAATCGCCGGTGGTCCATGTCGGATACGCACCTAATCCGCACCCGTTATTAAAGAAATTAAAAAAATAAATCAATAAAACTGGACACGCACCCATGCCGCACCAGCACCCGACGCGTATCCGGTGCTAGTGCTTCACCCCAAGTGCCGCACTGGTGCTTCATAGATTGTCATGTTCTTATTTTCTTTACATAATTTATTATTGTTTTAGTGTATTATTATTTATTTTAATATTGCACTTCGCTTCGAAAAGGCGCGCACGTGGGCCTTGCGCCTAGGCTCTAGGGACCTTTTACGCCTTAAGTACGCCTACGCCTTTAACAACACTGATTCTCACACCATACAAGTAATGCCTTTATATCTTCAAATTAAAAGTCACAGCTACTAACTTCAGATCATGGTTGGGGTAGGTCTGCTCGTAAGGCTTAAGTTGCCTAGAAGAATACACAATCACCTTACCGTGTTGCATCACAACACATGCTAAGCATCTCTTTGAGGCATCACTATATATTACAAAACCTTCAAAACCAGATGGTATGGTCAACACCGGTGTAGACACCAATTTCTTCTTCAGTTCTTGAAAATTGGCTTCACACTCTTGCTCCAAACAAGTCAAGTGTTCCTTCTTAGTCAATTGTCTTAAAGGCGTAGGTATTCTCAGAAAATCTTCAACAAATCAGCGGTATTAACCCGTTAATCTCAAAAAGCTTCGCAATTTTGTACCAGTGCTAGGCCTCTGTCAAGAGGAGTCAACAACTCTTCCATCCTTGGACCCCACATGTTCCATAATGTAACTCAGCCAAATTAAAACTCACATTTGATTATCCTTCAAAATCTGTAGGATGGTTTTCAGGTGTCTCCATGCTCCTCCTCTGACTTCGAGTACACCAAAATTTCATTAGTAATAATGATAACCAACTGGTCTAGATACTGCTTAAACACACAATTCATTTGATCCATAATAGCGGCGGGGGCATTAGTCAAACCAAATGGCATCACTAAGAACTCATAGTGACCATAACGAGTGTTGAACGCGGTTTTGGCACATTTTCTATCAAAACTTTCAGTTGATGGTATTTAGAATGCAAACCCATCTTGGAGAAGAACATTGCTCCCGAAAGTTGGTCAAACAAATGATCTATGCGTGACAATGATACTTGTTACGGATGGTTCTCCTATTCAACTCACGGTTGTCATAGCAAAGTCTCAAAGTGTCTTCCTTCTTCTTGACAAATAAGACAGTGGCACCCCAATGTGACACGCTAGGGCATATAAACCCCTTATGAAGTAGCTCTTGAAGTTGTTCCTTTAATTCCTTCGTCTCTGCAGGCACCATTCGATACGAAGCCCTGGAAATGAATTCAACCTCACGATCGCCTGGCTTTTCTTGGCAACTCCTCAGGAAACACCTCGGGGAAGTTGCGTGCTCTTGGTATTGTTTGATATCTCGAGATCTCTCTGCTTAGGTTAAGGACATGTGCACTGTAACCCTTACAGGCCTTACGAAGCAAACTATGAGCCGCAATGGCTGAGATAATAAACAGTCCACTTGGCATTGAACCGCGAAACTCAAACTCTCAGATACGTTACACTTGGCACTGTGAAATGTATTTCCACTACTGGGGTTCAATGCCAAGTGGCTTGTCTATTATCTCAGCTACTGAGCTAATAAATAACTCACCTGACATTGTCCAAGACCCTTTACGTCAAAATTCTCTAACTTTCTCCCAACTTATTGCTAGATGTAGCTTTTCCAATGAAAGTGAAGATCCTAATATAAATGATGCGAATAAAACACTCCTAGTTGGAATACCCGAAAAGGAATTTTGCTACCTTAGGACAGTCATGGTGTTTAGGGATGAGACGACTCAGAAAACCCTTGATCATATCACGACCAGCTCTGTTAGCCTACTTGGTTGTTGAGTATTTATCTATAAGAACTTTCTAGGCATAATGGGTATAAGGACCACAAGAAAATCTCTTTTCATCCTAAGTCGAACTCTATCACTTGCTGCAGTTACTCCCTTTAAATTGGTCAAACTAGAGCCCCAAATAAAAATGGGTCATCTAATTCCAAAAGTATAACCCATTATTCGGGAAAAACTCTGAATTGTTTCCCAGGCCATGCACTAAGAGGAAAAACTACAAAATGTCCTTAATCACCAAAGTATTTTTTTTTTTTGAATTTAACGCATTAAATATATTACGTCTTAACATCCTCCCCTCCCAAAATAAAAGTTCCATCCTCGGAATTAAAATTGTACTTGATGCGTCAAAAAGGTGTGGATAAGCGCGTGACATTGAATCGTAAGACTCCCGATTGGCCTCCCCGAAGTTGTGGTTCTGCCTTAAAACCTTAATCAAGGGAATGACTTTCGTCCTTAAACCTGATCATAATGGTCAAGAATCTTAACTAGTTGCTCCTCACAGTAAAGGTCCTCTCAACGGGTAAAGGCTTATAAAGAATAATGTGTGGCGGATTGTGAACGTACTTCCTTAAATGCGAAACAATGAAAACATTATGGACATGCGAAGCTTTGGCGGCAATGTAACTCTATTTTCCTTTTTAGTGCTTAATGCAACTCTGTAAGGCACCAGACCTGGTCCTCTCCGCAATCTCGGATGACCCAACAAACCTACGGCTAAGCTTCCGAGGTGAACTGTCAAAAACACGTGATCACCTACCTCAAACTTAAGTTTGCGATGTCGGTTTATCTTGGGCAGCTCTGACACGTTCTCAAGTCAAATCAAATTTCTGAGTAGTCAACTATACCAATTGTGGTCCAAATAACTGTCTCTCAGACCTCATCAACATAGTGGAGTCTTGCACCTTTGTCCTTACAATGTCTCAAATGGTGCGATCTTCAAACTGGCCTGATAGCTATTATTATAGGCAAAGTCAGCTAAAGGTAAATGACTATACCTACTACCACCAAGGTCTAGTGTGCAAGCCCTGATCATGTCCTTCAGCGTTTGAATGGTACATTAGGACTGTCCATCTGTCTGTGCATGATAAGCTGTGCTAAAGTAGAGATAGTGCCCATAGAATTTTGGAAACTATTGTAGAATTGCGAAGTAAAATGTGGATCTAGAACTGACACTATAGGTAGTGGTACACCATGTAACCTCACTATCTCATCCATATACAATCTAAGTAGCTCATATAGTGGTCCTCTAGCTCAGATTGAAAGGACATATGCAGTCTTCGTCAATCTATCAACAACCCCCCAAATAGTATCAAAACCCTGACTGACCTCAGTAAGCCCTCCCACAACATTAGTGGTTACATGCCTCCCACTTCAACTGTGGAACATCAAGTGGCTGAAGTGGTCCACTAGGCATTTGATGTCCTCTCTTTTACTCTCTGAAAGAGAAAAGAATGGGAGACAAACTCTGCCATAGGAGAGGCAATCTCTTGGGCCGATTGGTGACTAAAGACACTACTTTAGCAGAGGATAGGGTGATTAGCTTGGACATCGTTCGCTTTTACGAGAAATGTAGAAGGAATAGGAGGACTGGAGGTCAGTACAAGATGCTACGCAACTTTCGACTCTTGGTGTAGAAGATAAAGTGTGGTTGGAGAGACTTTTTTTCAAAGGAAGAGGTGTTAGAGACTTTAGGTAGCTTGAAGTGGGAATAAGGCTCAAGGACCTGGTGGCTTCAACATGGCACTTTTTCAGCATTACTGGCATGTGGTGAAGGTGTGATGGCTGTGTTTCAGGAATCCTTTGAGTTTGGGACTTTCTAGCAGAGTTTTAATGCTTCTTTTATCACTTTGATGCCGAAGAAAGGTGAGAGAGATATTTGAGATTTTGGACAAATTAGTCTGGTGCATAGTGTGTATAAATTATTAGCTAAATTTTTGTCGATTTGGCTGTGTACAGAAAAGGATATTTGAGATTCGGCTGTGTACGATGTTCGATGGTATTATTGCACAGACAAAATGCTTTCCTGGTATAGAGGCAAATTCTAGATGCGGTGCTTATTGCTAAAGAATGTTTGGAGGATAAGTGTGGAAAGGTACAGCAGGTGTCGTGTGCAAGGTGGATATTGAGTAGGGTCATGGCTACATTAATTGCAAGGTTTTGTTAGACATGTTGTTAAACACATATTGGATTTGGTGAAATGTGTAGGGGCTGGGTACCTGCTTGCACATCTTTGGTTCGTGGTCTCTCATATGGTTAATGATTCTCCTTGGCGTGGTTTTTCTCCACTTAATAGGTTGTAGGCAAGGGGATCCTCTTTCTCCACTCCTAGGTTAGAGAACTTTATCAGATAGGGACCAGGTTGACGCAGGATATGCGCCAGATGTGGAGGCTAGCACTTTTGTCTTTTGTGTTCTGTTTAGAGAGAGAGGGCTTCCCCAGCTTTTGATGGAATCGACACTCCTTTCCACCTGCTGCATTCTTCTTTTCAAATTCGAGTTCCCAGGATCTTCTGATAGAATTGATTCTGTTTTTTAATTGGTCTGGTAGAGGTTTTTATGGTTGTGGTTTTTTGGGTAGAATTGTTTCTGGCTTCTCTTGTATGTGTGTGGGTTGCAAACATCATCCTCCACCCCCCCCCAAAAAAAAAAAAAAAAAAAACCAACCACACACACATTATAACTCGTCAAAGAAAAGAAGCTAAATACATGCTACAGCTTGAAGACCAAATCAGTGTTTCCTTTGGTTCAAAACTTGGGTGTCTTGATTTCCTAAACAACATGATTATTCTGAAACTTGCAGATTTGGTGCTATCAAATAAGCTGGTCTTGTACGATCTTGAAAACCAAGCCATTGGGTGGACTGAATATAACTGTGAGTTAGTTTAATTTTACTTTTGTGTAGGTTCTCTTTTGCTAAATAGCCTATGACTTTTATAGTATGAGCTTTACAATGAAAATGACTGATGAGGAAAGAAGCTTAACAGAAGGAAAAGACCAAAATTTGCCAACCAGATGATATAGCCTCAACAATTTCCATGTGATGTCGTACAAGGAGCTACTTGCTTCACTCAGGCGGGGCCTTGCCTCTCGCCTCAAGCTTTGGTTGACCTCATTGCTCTAGGATTGCCTCGTGCCCTTGAAAACGATGGCCATAAACCATGAGATGGCTGCTTCCACATCTTTATACCTACAACAGACATCTTACCTAGTTCCAATGCCTTTGAATTGGAAAGTTCTCATCTCTAAAGCCTTTGACAGGGAGTCAATCAACAATATTTGGTCAAAACCATGTTGCATGGAGTACTAATATCAGGTTCTAATCTGGGTTTAAGGGCTGGCTATTTTATGATATCCTAGTCCAAAGACAAATGGGCGTGGAAAAATATTCACATATAGTTGACTCTTAATTTAATAGTCTCAAAAAACTGAGATCGTAGAATTATAAATTGTAGAGTTCAATTATATCATCTAATTCAAGTTTTGAGATAAATGCAACATGACAATGCATATGCTTTTAACTATTTTTGTGTGGCTTTGACAAAATTTAGAGCATATAATCTTACTGGCTTAAAGACATGGAAGATGACAAATGTCCTATTATCCTAATGGGGTTCGTTGATGTTATTGTGCTTGCTCTCATCTATGTTTTCTTCGCTCCCTTAAAATAGCAAATATAAGATTAGTTGTCTTGAAGGTTGGCTGTTTAGGTGCTTACAGATAATTTGATTTTTTGTATCTTTTTTCCTTAAGTTATTTATGTTATTTTCGTTTTGGAGATATATAGCTTTTGGTTTTCATATTATGGAGTGTTTCTGGTGAATTAAATGTCAATATTAAGTCATAATAGATTAGTATAGGTAGAATTTTAGAATGTCGAATTTAGTAAAACCTTGTTCTCAAGGATTAGGTGTTTTGTTGTAAGATGGAGTGTGGACAACAGAAAGGGGACACGTGTCAAGAAGTGGTGAATGTCAAACGTAAATGTTTGACTCAATTTTAAGTAAGTGGGCGTAAGATTTTTTTTCTGAAACATATAGAGATGTCCTCCTCTTTCCTACATGTTTAAGGATCAAAGGAGATCACCAAATCAGAAAGTCCTCCAATCAGAATATTTGGTAGCTTCGAGGTCGATAACAATGGTCAGCCTTTGGTTGAAGCATCTTTTATGCTTAGACTCAACTAGTGGGAAGTGAAAATACATTAGAATGCTCGTTCTTGTGTGTATCCGTTTTTTAAGTCACAAGGGCAGCAAGACTGTAAGTTTATAGAAATGGCCAGCCTCTGGTGTTCGTAGAGGTGTCAAAGGACCGAGCTTGGGCCGGCCCAGCCCGGTCCCAGAGGGCCAGAAAATGGGCCGGGCCAGTAAGGGCTTCGGGCCTTGAAAACCGGGCCGGGCCCAAAGTTAGGAAATGAAGGCCCTGTCTAGGCCCAAGCCCAAGGCTCTAATTTTAGGGCCGGGCCTATGTTTTTTTTTCTTCCTATTCCAGTTTTGTGTTGCATTTCCAGTTTTGTTTTGCTGGCTTCATTTGCATCTTGCTTTTGTGACTCGGTGCTTGTTGATTGGAAGTGATTAATGTTGCTTTCTAGTTTTCTTCCTTCACGGCGGGATCTGACGGCAGTGAAGGCGATGGTGGCGGTGGGATCTGACGGCAGAAGCCTTCACCGCCGGCCGCCGCTGCTCAAAGGACGACACGGCGCCGATGCTGACCGCCGTCACCAGTGGTGTGGCTATGGTGGCGTTTGGCCATGGGTGCGGTGATGGTTGGCCGGAGCAGTAGTGGCTGGATGATTATGGAGGGTGGCTATAGGTGTGATGGTGGTGGGTGAGGTAAAGAAAGGCTGAAGAGGAAAAGAGAGAGTCGAATGAAGAAGAGGAGAAGCAGTGAAGCACTGTGAAGAGGGCCAGAACCGGGCCAAACCCGGGCCGGGCCTGACTCGGGCCAAAACCGGGCTTTTTTCGGGCTATGGTTCGGGCTGGGCCAAACCCGGGCTTTTTTGGGCCGGGCCTGACCCGGGCTTTTTTATGGGAAATGCAGGCCTGGCCCAGGCCCTAAGCCCTAAAAGGCCGGGCCAGTACTGTTCATGAACGGGGCCTGGCCAGCCCGGGCCAGAAAGGGGCCGGGTCGGGCCAGCCCACGGGCCGCCCGGCCCATTTGACAACTCTAGGTGTTCGGCTGGTATATGAAGGGCTCGCAAGTTAGCTTTTATGCAAGTCCAACGCATCTAGTTGTATTTGTAGTTTCTATTACTGGAAGTATGCAATTACTGTCAGTCTAGTAATGATCTATTCCTGGCACCCACGTCAGGCAGGGCACCAAAGCGGTTATGTCATGATTGATTGTCAATGTCCAGTTTTTGTTTTAATCTTCTTGCGATAGTATTATGCAATTTGGCTCTCCTATCAAGTAAGCATATGATTGGCATTTTTATCTGTGGAAGTATACTAACTTGGGGACGAGCTCTTTCGTGTTGACTAGTTTTTGTCTTGTTTTTTGGTTTATCTATCAGGCTCTTCCAGCATTAAATTAAGGGATGAGTTGACCGGATCAGTACATTTAGTAGGGGCTCACTATTTGTCTTTTGCTTGCGGTCCGAATGTCCAGAGGGCTATAGTACTATATTTAGTAGTCGCGTTACTCCATATTTTTATACGCTGAACTGCTGCCAGCAACGGGAAATACCAGCATCAGCATCAAATATTGATAGAATCTGTTGAACAGGTACAGAATGTCACATTTAGTACATGGTGAAGTGGTTCATCCGTTACATGGTAGACACAAGAAACAAGATACGCAAAGTGGAACTTAGAGGTTTATACTTGCAAATTTGGGTACTTTCGTTCAAATTCAGGAATATCTTTTTGGCAATGGGCATTTTCTCTAGCCAGATATGATGTAAATACTCATGTATATAGGTTCTTGGTTTTTTTTTTTTTGTGTTTATAATGAGAATTCCCTCCTTTCATTCCTTTAATCCAACAGTGAGAAAATTTTTATAATTCGTAGCGGTAGTTAATTGTCGCTGAAAGTGTTAACAAAAAAGTTATTATGAACATTTGGCGACTGGTGGGAGATTCCTATAATACAGGTAGCAGTTAAATTTTTTTTCATCTAGATATGAGTTTCTACAGATTAAAGTTTTAATTCATTTATTTTGAATCCAGACTCAAAACCTTGCGATGAATCCTTAGTAAAGAAAAAAAATGTCTGCGTATGCTTTTTTTTTAAATTGAACAGTAAGGGGTGTATTAGGTGCTGCTCTAGCGTTAACTGCAATATCTCGTACATATGCCCGGTTTTAAGGATGCGGACCCTACATTAGCCCGGTACATACAGAAGAGTAGTTTTTTTTTGGGGTAATGGTATCAAGGTTTGAACTCAAAGGAAGAGACCCCAATTCAATCTCGTGGGGTAAGTGTCCAAGTATGATTGTGAACAATTTAACCACCAATAAGTAGGGCCACCGACATTGTCACTTTAAAACAGTATGTTGACAACATGAATTTTGTTTTGAATGTGATTGACCATTTTGCCCTTCGAACTTGAAGAGTCTCTCTTTCGTCGTGGCCACACCGGCAGAAATCCGATGACATTATGTCTTCACTCTCCCCTATCCCATATTTCCTCTTCCCTAGATATCTGATCACTCCTTTCACCGACCCATGAACCAAGAACAAACCAAAGATGAGTTGCTGAATCCATTTCCATAGCACAGTGGTCTAGAGATTCGGATATGAATTTCTGTTATATGTCTGAATGCCTTAGAAATTATGGAGGATTCCTTGGTCATTATAAAAGCTGCAAGATTATTAGTGCAATAAGTATCCAGAGCTGCTTTCTTATAAGCCCAGGATTCTTGTACTTACAGATAACTTCTTCAGTAATCAGATCCGAACCACCACAAGATGACCAATATAATTAAATACCTTCGAAAGTATATGTGGTAAAGTTGCTAAACGTAAAGGATTCTTTTGGTGACAAAACCCAGGATGTCCAATGAGACTTCTCGTTCCAAGGAACAAGACAGGCCTCATGATCAAGCATTGAAATTAAGCCAACAGAGGGTATTACGTGCCAAATCAAAGCAAAGACACGATACCTCTGGTCTTCGAGCTAAAAGGGAAATCAATATAGAGTGGAGTGTCATTCTAACTTTTGATAGAAGTTACTACCGTTCACTGGCTTCAGAAATTAAGCAGAGTGGAGTTAATTAATACATACAAAGCCTAAATTATCCCCCCCCCCTCCCCCCAACCGTCACCACGGCATCCGCTGTCGCAAACCAACCTGCACCACCCTCATCACCTTCGTCCACAACCCCATCATGACCACCACCGAGTTTAGAGCCCGACTTGTAACAAAAGTTAAGATCAAAATACGACTGAAGTATGGAGAGACCAAGCTGGGGGAAACGAGCATGGTCATAAGAGTATTGCACCACCAATACAAGGACAAGCTCGATAATTTACAAGAAAGTGAACAATGAGACCGTGAGAGACCGTTTCCTTGAAATCATATGCATTTAAATCCAGAATTTTTTCATACAGTAAAATTAAAAAAAAAAATTCTATGTTTGTCATTAGGGAATTTTTTGTTGTTGTTGTTGTAATTTTGTCTATTACAGTTAGGCCTAAGAAACAATTTAGACTTTTTTTTTTTAGAAAGGTGACTTAAACTTTAACCCTTAGATAACCCAATTTGAATTTCGGTTTTGACTTTATCATTTATAAAAATCAGTGGTCGTTCACATGCGTTGAGTAGATAATTTTTAAAGTAATTTGTAGGTAGCTAATCCTATAAAAAAACTTGTCTCAGAAAAATAAGAGGAGAGATCTAGGTGTTTGGATCTTCATTTGTACATGGCTACCGGATGCATATATTCAGCTTTATATATCTTGAGCTATTAGGGTGGCACCTAATTAATTTTGTAGTGAACAAGATGGTACTTCCAACACTAGTTGGTGTTCAAAGATTCACTTCTCTATGTTGGCGAGCCTCATAAGTAACATTAATTACAGGATACCTTTGAAAACCTTGTGAAATTGGTATAGATCCTTGGTTGGCTGGTCTTGTTTTGCGTGTCGTAGGTCACGAATGCGTGCCAGTTGGGAGTAATTGTAATACCCTAACTTAATCTAATTATTAGTTAGATTAATTAAGGGCACGATGGTGTTATTTTTATCGATAATATAATGATTAGAACAAAATGAGGGGCAAATGTGGTTTGAGGCCAAAGCACAATTTGGTGAAAGTTGAGGGGTCAAAGTGTAATTATGAAAAAGTTGAGGGGGCTAAATTATAATTTTGAAAGTGGTGATTAATAATTTAGTTTCGTAGCCTTTAATTAAACAAGTTATAAAGCGACTAAGGGGGAAGGAGTGGATTCGATGGAATGACAAAAAAAAGACAGAGAGAGGAGAAAGGGAAACAAACATGACATGCATAGAATGGTGGAAAGCATGAGCGGAGTTGTAGGGTGACCTGGTAGCTTGGAAAAAATGGAGGTTTTTTTTTTGCGGGGGGGGGGGGGGGGGGGGGTTGATCGATGACCATCCGGGTGGAGGAAAAAAAATCATAAAGAGAGTGGAAAGAAAACCAAAGGAAGAAGAAGAAAGGTTGAGGAGGAAGAAGGAAACATGCCAAGAATAAGCAAGGTGGGTATTAAGGTTTGTAATTGTCAATTCTTGTGTGCTAACTATGTGAGTATGTGTGTAATAAAAGGATGTTTAGGGTATGTTAGTAGCACAAAACAAGTGATAAAATGGATGTGCGGGTGGGTGGTGAAACTGCAGCAAAGAGGAGAGGTTTTTTTTTTTTTGGGGGGGGGGGGGGGGGAGGGGGGGAGTGAGTGCGATTGTGCGAGGAGCGATAGTGGGGGAGGAAGGGGTTGCTGGGAAGAGGTAAAAGGGTTGAGACAACCAGCTGGACGGTGCTGGTTGCTTAGGGTGGTGGAGAAGGGTTGCATAAGAAGAAGAGGGCCTGTGTGATGTGTGAAGTATGTGTAGGTGTTGCGCTGTAGTTTGTGTGTGTGTGTAGGTGTTCCAAAGTTCTTCATCAAACTTTGGAACAACAGTCACAAGACATTCTTAATGCCATGCACCTTGTTTTAACCACTAAAAAACTTATTCAAAGGTTGAAAGGTGGTAGATGGAAGAGTTGCTCATCACAGTGAAAATATCTTATGAGGGACATGGCGTAATTTCCAGATAGAAGTGTTATTTCTGTTGGAAGAAAGGGTAAAGCTCGTCATTAACCGGATGCAATTGTAGTTGAGCATCATTATCGAGTGGAATATAGTTATTGTTATGATTGATTTCCAATTGAAGGAGCTAATTTATTGATTTAATGACAATGCTACTTACTCTCACTTTTGCTTTGGATCCTTGCATCAAAGTTTTAGAAGTGATGGTCTTTACATGTTTGTTGTCAAGTCTCATCGTGAATACTTAAACTAGCAAGAAAAAATGCTTGAAGATGTAGATACATCATAATAAGCTTGATGTTGATTGTGGATGGATTTAAGATGTTGTGCAAATTTAGTTACAGGAAGCAAGTTTGAATATTGCAATAAAAAAAGAATTTTTTTTAACCAACGGACTTTTAGAGACAGATATATCATTGCTAAAAGTACGAGAAAGAAACTGCGACCATAGTTATCAATATCGTACCGGTACCGGCGGTTACGTACCGCTTTTGCCTTCTACTGGTACGATATCCCTTATATTTTGCACCGGTCAAAATACCGCTCTGTACCGGCTGGTACAGGTGATACCGGCCGAGACTGACCGAGATATTGTATTTTGTACCGGTTCCTTAAAAGATATAAAAATAACAAATTTTGTTAGAAATTTTGTAAATTGATCATATAAAAAATTAATAGAAAAACGTTCTTACCAATCAAAGCATCTATATCTTCTTACTCATAATATTCATTACAATTTATGAAATCTTTTTTGATAACTTAAGTTTTCAATCTTTACTTAACTTTAATTTACTTCATACCTGTAAGCTTTTATCATATTCTTTCATCTATATGATGTATTACTTTACACACACGCGCGCTCGAGCAACACCCACACACACAAAAATAACTTATTTTTAAACCCAAAAAGTTTTATTATTGAACAAAAAACTTATTCTTACATAAGAATTTGCGAATGAGATCGTTGAAAAAGGAATAATCCTAGAATAGTCAATTTAATTGAATAAACTATTTGTTTTTAGTATCACTATATGCTTGAATATTACAAATAAATATTATTGATAAAAAAATTTGAGACGGTACCGAGACAGTACCGGTACATACCATTCATTAAAAAAATGATACGCACTCCTGTACGGTATTCATAACTATGACTGCAACGCATTTTTAGCGACAGATATTCTGTCGCTAAAAATCTTTTTGAATTATTACCTACAGACTTTTAGCAACAGATAAAAATCCGTAGTCAAACTATAACAACGAACTTTTAGCGACAAATATTCTGTCACTAAAAGCCTTTTTAAACTGAGATTACTAAAAATACCTTTAGTGACGGAATATTCCATCTTGCCGCTAAAAATAATTAAATCCGTGGGTAATTTTTTTTACCAACGGTCTCCATAATTCTGTCGCAAATCTTTTAACGACGAGCTATTTATCAACGGACTTTTACTGACGGATGGTTCACTATTAGAAGTCTTTGCTGACAGAATAACGACCTTTATTGACAGAGAATTCGGTAGCTAAAGATGATTTTTCTTGTAGTGGTGCCTTTGAAGACACGAAAATTAATTTCCTTTTGTTTTTTAGTCAATGGGGAATTAGCATTAAACTTTGGTAATTTTACAAGTCAAGAATTGCAATATCATCACTCGAGAAAGAAGTCAAAGTTACCCTCAAGATCAAACAAATTAAGTCGTTGGATCGTGACCAAATTAGAGATCCAATGGAAGGATTCTTACTTTTGTAGTAATTGTAAATTACATAGAATACAGAGTGGTGTTGTTAGAGTTGTCAAAGGGCCGGGCTTGGGCCGGCCCAGCCCAAGCCCATCGGGCCTGCTGTGGGGCCGGGCCAGTGGGGCTGCCAACCGGGCCGGGCCGGGCCTGCCGAAGGCAAACCTAGGCCCAATATCTAGGGCCGGGCTTGGGCCGGGCCCGGGCCCTTTTTTTTTCTTCTTGTTATTCAATTTTAAATTTCATCTCTAGGCAATATTCACAATTTAACGAACCTAATCTTTATCCTTTTATTTCATTATAAGTAATATACATATATATGTATGTATGTATATACATATTTATTTGTTAGCCATTATATTTTTTATTATATGTTAAACATTTTCATACTCTTCTTGGTGAGCTTTATTAATAAAATCTTAACACATAACAATTTATATAGAAAAATAATAAATGTATTCATAGGCCCTCCTCCTTTTATCCGGGCTTGGGACCGGCTGCTTGTAAACAAACAGGCGAAGTTACCTATTTTTTTATATATACGAAAAAATATATATCTTGCTTGTAAAAATTTATTTTATATATATGGAAAAAAAGTATATTTTGTGAAAAAATTTATTCTTAAAATTCTAACAATCAAAATAATAATGCATGTCTATCCAAAATATCAGCAATCAAAGATCAAGAAATCTGCAACGTCAACCAAAAGGATCAAAAGAGGAAAATAAAAACAAATTACCTAATCATCCAGAAGTACTTCAATATCCGAGTCACTGCTCTTCCTATCATCAATCGGTTTATCTTGCTCGCGGTATTTCGCATCAAGATAATCCTTCCAACATACACATAGCTCGAGCGACTCGGGGTTAAGACGACTCCTCCTGTCATCCAAAACCCTCCCGCTGGCTGAAAATGCCGACTCTGAAGCAACCGTGGAGGCTTGCACTGGCAGTACATCCCGTGCAATTTGGGATAAAGTTTTATACATGTTTTGATTTTGTTTCCAAAAATTTAACAAATTAAAATTAACCTGTTCTTGCATTGATAAATCAGAATAATGATCAGTATTTGCATATACACCAATCTCATTAAAAGAGGAAAAAGTATACGAACCTGCCGAATTAGAAGTACCTTCACCTGGTAGTTGTCTTGCTACTAGATGTTCAAAGCCCTTAAGGTATGGCGCATAATACCTCTCAACAGTGGATGATGATGTAGCTCGCCCGCGCACGTCAGCAGAATTACGATAGAGGTTGAACAAGTCCTCAAACCTCTTGCTCACTTTTGCTGTGAATGCGGTTGTCTCCTCTGCTGTGTAGCACATTAATTTCGATATCTCTTGTATCGAGGCGTTCACGCCATGCAACTTTAACCTAGGATCTAAACAAGTAGCCACAGTAAAAATAACAGGCAGTTTACTCCAATATTTATTAAATTTTTGATCCATCACTTTTACTATTTCCTTAAAGGGTCCTATATATCTCCATTTTGTTAACATTGTAGCCATCTTGAGAATTTCTATTACAGCGAGAGGAGAGGTGGGATAGTACGTACCAGACAATAAATTGGTAGACGTGTAGAATACCTCCAAAAATTCAGCTAGGTATGTGGCCATCTGCCATTCCTCTTGAGTTGGCAAGCCGGCTGGGAACTGGGTTAGTAGAAAATGCGTATAGACTTCTCGGTATGCCAGAATGTGTAAAAGCATATGGTATGTAGAGTTCCACCTGTGGACCACATCTGTAACTGCTCTCCTGCGAGGCATATTATATTGAACACACAACGTTTTAAATTGTTGTGTTCTCGGACTCGAGCTATTAACATACGCTGTCATACCCCTCATTTTGAGAAGAATATCTCCTGCAGCAGCTAAACCATCTTGAACAATTAAATTAATAATGTGACAAACACAGCGAACATGAAATAATTCACCATTAAGTACAGGTTGAAGCGTCTCCTTTAAAGCTGCAACAGCAACTTTATTATTAGAAGCATTATCAAAACTAACACTCATAATCTTATCCTTAATTTTAAATGTGGTGCATGCTTTTAATATAAGAATAGCAATGTTCATTCCATCATGCGGATAAGGGAAGTGCTCGAAAGCGATGATTCTCTTGTGCATAACCCAATCTGCATCAATCCAATGAGCGGTCACACAAGAATAACTAACAAAAGTAAAGGAGATTGCCAAATATCAGAAGTAAGACTAACTTTACCTTCAAATTTATCGAAATAATCGATAAGGCGTGCTTTAGCAGCATTGTACTGTCGGAGTGCATCGGATCTAGTTGTGTTTCTATGAACCTTTTTGTACAAAGGTTGAACGTATGTGTTCATATATCTAGAGTGCTTAGGATTATCGGCAAAAGAAAAGGCTTGTTCATCATGAATAACAAATTCAGCGAGACCGTCTCTTTGCTCTCGCTGATTATAAACAAATAACTTACCGTCAAAAGATAACTGCGTTTGGGTAGGTTCGACGTGGCCTTGTCGAGGTGCACACAGAGGGTAATGCCTGTTAAGATGTCCATTACCACTACCAGACGAAAATAATTTAGCGCAGTACTTACATCGAGCTTTTCGGATGCCGTCCACCGTAACTACATCGAAATGATTCCAACACTCGGCTTTCTTTTTTTTCCCCTTTTGGACTTCTGGCTCATTACCGGAGGCATTGCTCGGCCCTTCTTCATCATGACCAGGCATAGGGTTGAGATTATGCCACGGAGTAGTAGCTTCGCCAACCGAGCTGCGTCCTTGACTATAATGCGGGGGGTCTTCATCAGGCGTGTATTCAAAATCTGGAATGTTTTGATTGAACTCCCAATTGGCTTGGGTATCTATCATACAGCCTGTACTCATTCGTCCAGGAACGAATGGTTGTGTTGGTGCTTGGATTGGTGTTTGTGATGGCCGTGGCGCTGGCGCTTGTGCTGGTGGTGGTGCTTGCGATGATGATGATGTTTTTCGTGATGACGATGCACGCCTCATTTTCTTCAATAATCCAGCCATATTTCGAGCTAAACTTTGTAAGAGTAACTAAATACACAAGTATAAGAGTAGTAATAAGAAATAACAATTAAAAGAATGAACGAGTAACAAATATTAGAGAGTTAGTAATTAAAAAGAATTTAGCAAGACTAGTAATTAATAAACAAGAGTACTAATTAGTAAATACTAGTAGTAATTAGCAAGAGTAGTAATTGGAGAGGAAAATAGTAGCAAAGCTTGTAGAAATATAGAATGTTTAGGTAAGAGAGAGTAAGAAGATTGGTGTGAAAAATTAGAGAGAAATGGTGTGAATTTATAGATTTTAGAAACTTCACAAAAGACCAAAATACCCCTACAAACTATCCGTTTATAGTTGTTGGGGAGGGTAAGAGTGTAAAGGAGTTGAAAAATATAGGTTAGACTAAAATACCCCCCAAACTAGCCGTTATATTGCTGTTGGGGGGGTAAAAGTGGAATTTTGGAAAAGGGGTGGAAGAAAGGGGGAAAAACAAAAAATTCAAACAAGTGGGGCCAAAACCGGGCCAGACCCGGGCCGCAGACCGGGCCAGACCCGGGCCGCAGACCGGGCCAGATCCGGGCCAGAACCGGGCCGCAGACCGGGCCGGGCTTTTTCGCAGAAAGTGAAGGCCTGGTCCAGGCCCAGGCCCCAAGCCCGCTTGTGCTGGGCCGCTACTGTTCATGGACTGGGCCGGGCCAGCCCGGGCCAGAACCGGGCCGGGTCGGGCCAGCCCGCGGGCCGCCTGGCCCGTTTGACAACTCTAGGTGTTGTAACCCTTTATTTGAATTGTAAAAGCGAATATTTTTATGTTTTACTTTTTCGTGGTAAACAAAATTACCACCTTCATTTTTGTGTATAGAGACAAAGAAAACTGCAGGCGAGAGATAGGGGATGGCACTACTTTCATGTTACACAATATATGTATAAGCCAAGACAACAATCAACCATAGTGTCTCGCCTGACATACAATTGATAGATTGGGAATATTAGGTAGTCTAAACATGCATGATACTGCATCAAAATATTGCTGCTCATTTCTTCTGTAAATTTCTGACGAGCAACTTCAACGATGAAATGGTTCCAGATACCCCGAGGAAAGAGCCGGTTGCAATGAGGATCAAGAGAGGTTTTGATATTTGAGTCCAAAAAATCTTAATGTAGAAGGCACAGGGGAATATGATGCAAATTCCCACACTGACAAGGGAGACTGTAAGGCCGAGAACGTACTCGAAATAGGGCACGCAAAGAGCCAGGGCTAGTATTGCAAGGAGAAGAAACGAACCAACTCCACCCTGATGATCATCTTCGTCCTGGATTTCATGGAGTGTGGAAGGTGGTGCTCCAGATGCATGGCAAAGGGTGCAAATTCAAGAGCGTATTTAGTCATGGGAGTTAGAACTGTTGCCCAGAGTGCGATCTTGGTTACTACAAGATTCCGAGGCATGCTGAGAGTGATTTGCGAATTTACTTCTGGCCCAAACAATTTGGCACCCATGAATGCTAAGGCCGTGTAGAGAATTGTGACTAACGAGAAACTCACAATAGAAACCTGAAACCC